>JAJLWK010000069.1:0-34205 GCA_030570675.1 Myxozyma neglecta | reverse complement strand
TGTAAAATTGTCAACAAACTGTTCTATTTATTAAATATGCATTCAGAAAATGACGTACGACAACGGCACCGATAACAGATCTAAAAACGCAGTTAGCACACAGTTCAATAAAATCAAGCACCAAGGCATCTTTGAAAAAACCAATTTTAAGTTTCTTCAAAATAATTGCATGCAACAATTCACAAAAAACTATATGCCATCTTAAATAGAAAATTTTAAGAAATTGAAACGCTTGATTGAAGTAATTGAGGTCGTGAAAAAGAAAGTGGGTTGAGCGAGATTCGAAAGATTTTTTCGTGCGACTCAGTTCGAACGAGAAACCAATTGCCAGATCAATTGCACTCAATCAAGCAATTGAAATTGAGCATCAGCAATATCAAAACACAATCAATCAACCAACATAATTTGTTTTCTCAAAGATGCCGTGGTAAATGCAGTAAAAAAAGGAGATCGTACCGAATGGCACCGGACGAAGTAGCAGTGGCCAGACCACGCTGAGCGATAACGGGCTTCAACTGGTTGAAGAAGCGGTTGTTCGCACGAGCAGTGCGGAAGGCCGCGCGCGAGAGACGGGGAACAAGGCGGGGGACAGGCATTGTTTGCGGTAGGGAAGAAGGAAAGGAGGAGGCAGAGAGAGAGAAGGAAAACGCGGTGGTGAAGAAGGCGCGAGGAGAATTGGTCTCGGGCCCGGAGGTCGCGCGGGTTGCGCACTTATGCCTACACGACCAATCAGCTGGCTGGACGCTTCCGTGCCCTCGACAAATCAGAAACGGTCCCGGAGTTACCCGGCTCGTCTGGAGTTTGGCCGGGACCAGTGTTGATTTCTCTCGATTAAGTTGTGGATTTTTCAAATACAAATCAATCGTCTATGGCTGACCGCGAAGCGTTAGTCGCAAACACATTGGGCAGTTGATTGTTTTGTAGCGTCAATGCTATTAGCTTTGGTTTATAGTAATCTTTACTAGATCACTTTGTTGGTAGCGCCCACCAGATCTGTTTGAGTTCTTTAAATATGCCAGTATCATCAATTGCGAGTTTTATAGATTGTACTTTACGACAGCTTGTTCAGGTACAGCTAGACGAAAACATTGTATTCATTAAGCGTTAGTATGGGAGAAAGTGTAATTGTCTCTTTATTCTGCATATATTCCAAGTAGTAGAATATGGAAGCAGTATAGTCAACAAAAAGAAAGTAAATTAGTATGACTTGATTGTGTGATGAATAATGATCTATACTTTGTACTGTAGCTTGATTTCATTGAGATCAGTCATTGAAAACAAATAATGTTCAAGACGTCAGAAGAAAACAAGATCTCGAAAAAGTGCTGTGCTGGCTTGAAAAAACTAAAATGTTTCCTGGAAGTAGCTTAAGCTACCAATGTTGAAATTGATGTTTACGTCTATTGATACCAATACTAGATCCGATATATCGGATTTCTTACTGTACTTTCGCCTATTTGAAAACCCATTTTGAAAATGAGAATTTCGCTGTTGATAAGTCTTGCCTGAAGCGACTTCAATTCATTTATCACTGCACAATTACATACTCTGTATGTAATAGATAACAAGCACTTACATAAACCAGTAAATCCCAATAAAAGGTTTAATCCCCACTCGTACGTTTATCAATTTCATAGTAGCAGTAGCACGAAGACCTGATGGAGAAATGGCCTATTTACAGCCCAGGCAAAAGTCACTATGTATATGCAACTATCAAATCACTGGAGACTTTTGATTAGCTGAAAAATAGGTTTCTAGCACGCTCATTATTGCTGTTCTAAGTTCAGTCATTTACAGAAGTTAAAAGAATGAAGAGATTTTGAAACAGTGTTTCTGATCACAATCTACTCGGCCAAAAGCTAGTAAAGGCCAAATAGGCAAAAACAGAGGTGAATAATGGAACTACAATATTTTCTTCAGTTGCGAAATTTGCTCTCTCCATCTCATGTCCAGTTTGCTTTTTTCTTTTTGCTGGTTTGGCTCAAATTCTTAAAGATCATCTTCAGAAAAAACTGCCACTTCAAGAAGGAACTTAATTACCTACAAAAGCAAATTTCACGGCAAGAGATCACAACTTCTAGTTCTAGTTACTATACTGTTTAATACCTGCGCTATTAATTGACACGTCTTTGTCGCTTAAACCAGAAAGTGATGCCGCACTAAATGAGGCTCATAAGTCTATAAGGTTTCGAGTTACGGAATTCTAGAGCGATTTATGGTTCTAGCGACCCCCTAGCCCTGAAAAGACCTGACTCGTACAGGAACACATAATTGAGCATAGATGCCACACAGCTGCAAAGCATAGTACCGCTCGACTTTGTTTACATGGAATTTAACCCTACTATAGTACACCTTAACTATAGAAGCACATTATAGCGAAAATCATCTATTCTCTTTTTAGAACTCTCAACCCATTTACAAACCGCAGCCTAGATCCATACAACAACCATATAACCCACCTCTCCAATAGCTACTGAATAAAGTACTTGATTTAATTTGCAACAACAACTCAACAAGTTTAACAACCTTATAATTGACTTAGATCAATGTCAGAACAAAAAAAGACATACAATCACCTTCTAATGATGATGGATCACAAATTTAATGAAGTAATTTACAATACCAAAACGCCTCCAATCACAATAACGGAAAATGCGACACAAACTCCGAGCAAAGAGCGTTCGTTAACGGAAACAGAGCGCAATGACATGGAGGCAGCAGCAGAGGAAGTAGCAGCCTCGCTTGTCTCAGTCGCAGTCTCACTAGCCGAGGAAGAGTCATCACCGCCAGTAGTTTGAGAAACAGATGTAGTGAAGGAAGCTGAACGAGCACCGGAAGCGCTAGTAATAGGAACGCTGGAGGCTCCTGTTTCCTCAATGCTACCAGAAACAGTAACACTAGGACGTCCACCACCAAGTCCGCCACCGACCGGAGCACTAACCGTGGAAGCAGCACCAGAGACAGGGATAGCCGACGGAATAGTGCTTTGAATAGCCTCAACGTTAGAATCACTGACATTGTATCTAGCCTGAGCCATTGCAACAACGTTGTTCTGCAAATCATAGACAACGTAAGCAGCCCGAAGGAAGGAGTCGCCAAGGATGTTGACACCAAGATCGGAGCTATCCATGACGGTAAAAAGACAAACCTGATCTCCATTGCGGAAAGTCAAAGGCTCATTGGTAGTCGTAAGAGCAGGATAGAAGAAGTTGCGAACGGGAACTCGAATGGTAACACCCACGAAATAAAAATCAATAGTCGCATTAAGATTTTGAATGCCACAGCTCTGAACATAGTAATCAAGCTGATTATTGTATTCAGCACCAGTGACGCGAGCAAGAGCTCTTTGAACGCTAGAGTCGACATAAGAAAAAGATGTACCAGAATCAAGAAGAACAGCAGAATCTAAATCTGCGGTGACCTCTGTTTCGTCGCCATCAACATCTGTGTAGCCAAAGCCACGCATGTTAATAAGGAACTCAGAGGGCTGCGACTGGCCAACTTCGACATCAATCGGCAACGACACAAGATCTCCAGAGTACTTGGCATGATCAACACCACCGAAAAGAATAGAGCCAGTAGAGGACCACTCGTCGTTAAGCCATAAAGAGTAGGCGACAGTAGCAATGTGACCTTCCTCTGCTAACAGCTCAGGTAAATTCTTGTACTGATACTGGGGGCCTTTGGTGTAAATGATAGCCTCATTGGTAGAATAACCAATGCCCATGATACCATCGGTTGCGTTAGCATCAGTGGCAATACCAACAGTGAGATTGGTGACAGTAGCACCGCCAATTGAGAAGGTCTCCGAAGCATAGACACCTCTGGCATACGAATTATCACCGTAAGAAATGTAAAAATCATTAGATTTGACAGAGAACGTAGAGGACTCATCAGGCTCAAAAATGCCAGAGTCGCCACATGGATCGCTGGATTCTTGACAAATCTGGTTCTCGCCAGACTGGAACCAAACATCTGAAGAGCCAGTGTCAATTTGCAAACGAAGGTTCTGTCCCGGAGTACCAACAGTGACGTTGGCGTAGTAAAGGAAGTATGCATTGTCGAGGGTCTGCTCTACGGTGTTATCCGTATCACGACGACGCAATTTGTTACGCTTTCGAAGACGCTCAATGGACGGATCGTAGTTGACAGAGCGTTTAGCACGCGCAATGTCAAACTTGACGGTACCAGGAACCGGCGAAGAAGCGGCGGTAGCGCCCACGGCAAGAGTAGCCGCGGCGGAGGCAAGAATGATGGAAGCTTTCATATCCGCGTTGATTGAGAACCAAAAACAAATAAAAAAAATCTATTGCAAAAACAAAAGAAAATGGAAGTGAAAATGGAACGACTGCTGTGTCTCTCTGCTTTCCCGGACACAAAAGCCACAGAGAGGAAAGTAAAACGAATAACGAAAGTCCGGCGGCTTAAATGGGAGAAGAAGGACCTGAGGCAAGGTCCGACTCCGCTTTGGAAGAGGACGTCACTTCGCCTCAACCAAAACCGAAGAAAGGCTTGGGAACTCGCAGTGTTAAACTCTAAATACGCGCTAAAAGCAAAACAAACTTCTATTTCATGATCATCGAACCCACATGTCTGTGGCCAAAGTACGCGTTTCACGTGATAGAATGTTTTGCTGACTCTGAGTTGTTTCACTCTACCCAAGAGTCGGAACGAGTTCATAGAGTTTCTCTTCCTTACAAATAGCGCGACATCTGCACGAACAAAGCATCTCATTCATCCAAGTTTTATGGAGCTAGCAGGGATATAATGCTGTCGAACTTACTATGAATGGGTCTGAATTGCAGTGATCGCATAGTGTTGGGCGGCTAGAGATGGTGCTCATAGACTTCACTAAAGATGAATCTGGCCGAAGGCGAATCCAATGACTCACAATATTCCAAAGTCACTTTAGTTCTCTGTCTTACTTTTGGGCTGTTCTCTTGAATCTAAAAAGTGTTTTCGTAGGTCTAAAAACGTAGACACGATCTTTGCATTTTACTCGGACGACTGTAGCACATGATTCACTAGGGAGCCCTATGCTATCATGCTAAAAAAAAACACCACAGAAGATAGTTTGAATAGAAGACAAACACTACAAACTTGAAACATATAAGCTTGTTAACAAAAGTCTGATGAGTTTTCATTTTAGTCGACAAGAAATATCGCTACACAAATCAAGATATTCTTTTGATAATAATGATTAGTGAGTACTATACTGTTGATCTTTTTCATCATGAAGATTTTTCAGTTCAAAGTAAAGTCTTACGCAAAAGATTTATAATAGCTTGGCACGGTATTATGTGGCTGCTGTACTATTATACCGAGTTCTTTTTGAATGTTCCGAACAGTTTAATATATGTGCTGACTACACTATTGCATACTTTGTAATCCAATCCATACCTTTTAAGTACTATCTTTTAGGCCCCAAAAAAGTGGAACAGTGATAATGGCAGTCATACGCAGATTTACTCATCTCTACGCCTATTTTGGCCATTTTTGTTGATTTAATTAGAGGCTAAGCAGCAATCTATTGATGTAATCCAAAAATACGACATGAGTTAAGTTTTTTTCAACAGAATTTAGCGGAAGCTGCTTAAACGATTTTGATATCTTGCGAGTTTAGCAACTGTTCAAAATTAAATCAGAATAAGATGTAAAGATTCACATTGTGTGATCTCATTGCTTCTGACTTTTCTTGAATACGCAGTGGTACGTAACCTTTATAATTAATATTTTTATAGTCGACTTAGCTGTTGTTGAAGGCATCATCTGGTATTAATAGATTTTCATTATTAAAACCACTGAAGTTCGTCTAGTGTAGAAAGAAAATATCCAACAGGTATCTTATTATTATAACAAACACTTGAAAGCCATTGGCACTTAGAGCAGATATAGCGAGCAGAGACGATTGAAGCACAGCAGACGAACATCATTTTGAGATTTCAGCTAGTGAATTCCAAGTCTGTACATACTTCAATTTTGTTAATCAAAAATGAATTAACACTACTATCTCTTAAGGTGTACTCAATTTATCTTGAGACCGTATTTGTTCTTACTTCTTAAACAATAAATCAATTACCGGCTACAAATGTGGTGCAAATGATTGACCAGCGATGCAATCAAAACTAGGTCAATTGCTAAATAATGAAATAAGTATTCTCCAGACTTTACCGGTAATTCAACCGAGAATGCAAGCCAAAAAGCTCGAAGATTTTATAGATAATTGAACTACTTCTCTAATAGGCAAGCCACCAGCTAATTGTGGCTAGTAGATTAGATAAAAAGTGTGGATACTGGAGCTTAGGTCAATGCGCAATGAAGAGGAATGCTGATAAAACTGCAAGCATGACGGATTTTCCAATCACAAAGTCGTAGATTACTTGACCTTTGATGTTACATTACCGTACGCATTGAAGTTAATGTATAAAAAAACAGTTGAAAAGGTGATGTTTGTAGAAATTTTCGAATAGCTCTACAGTAGCTTGAAATGGTAGTGAGTATATAAACTGATGTACGCTGACTAGAATGTCGAATGAATGCCGATTTACCCACCGAAAAGAAAAACAGAAAAACGAAAAAAAAGAAAAAGCAAATTTGCATGCGAACGGCTGAAAACGGTTTTTTAAACCCCACCAAGAAAGAATAGAAATTGTATGAGCACATGAACTGATGCATTTTTAAAATTGTTCTCAACCCATCTGAGACGCCGCTAGAAGTACCGAGAGTTAAGGGGCTTAACAGAACATGTGAATGCTATAATAAATAAAACCGAGTAAAAGCTCAAGTTAGACTTGCTTTTCGTTGTATGGCGTCTAGCCTAATCAACGGCGTTTAAGACAAAAAAGATATGTTCTGTCGAAACATCTTGATGAACATAGCAATGTTTACATCACAGACAAAAGAGAGTAGTTTACAATGCTAACATGCCTCCAATTACAATAACAGAAAATGTGACACAAACTCCTAGTAAAGAACGTTCGTTGACGGAAACAGAGCGTAATGACATAGAGGCAGCAGCAGATGAAGATGCAGCCTGGCTAATCTCAGTCGCAGTCACGCTGGACGAGCTAGCAGCCTCATCATTGGTAGTTTGGGAGACGGAAGTAGTGAAAGAAGATGCATGAGTACTGGAGGCGCTGCTAATGGCAGTGATAGTAGAGATAGATTGCTCACTACTAGCTGGAGTATTACTTGTGAAGCAGTGGAAGAGACAGGACTACCCGATGGGATAGTGCTTTGAGTAGCCTCAATATCGGAGTCTGTAACATTGTATTTCGTCTGAGCCATGGCAATGACATTATTCTGCAAACATAGACAACATAAGCAGCACGAAGGAATTGATCTCCAAGGATAGAATAACTACCCATACCGGTGTTATCCATGACGCCAAGCCAACAGATCGTTCTACCGCTCGAGTTAGGAATCGGCTGACCATTATCATCCGTAGAGAGAGGAGGGAAAGAGTTGCGGATGGGAACTTTATTTGTAATTTCTGAGAGGATAAAGTCAAGAGTCTCATCAGAATTTCGAATGTCACAGTCTTGAACGTAAGACTCCGCAGACTTGTCATACCAGACACCAGTTTGTTCAATAACTAATTCCATGATGCTGGGATCGACATAAATAGCGGTTGTACCAGAGTCAAGAAGAACAAGTGAATCTAGATCTTTTATAACTTCGGCCTGGTCACCTTTGATACTGAATGCAAAATCAGTCATTTTGACGAGAAACTCAGAGTATACAGAGCCGTCACCTTCGATCTCAATTGGCATAGAGACGACTTTTCCCGAAAATTTAGCATGATCAACACTACCGAAAAGAATTGAACCAGTAGAAGAAGATTCATCGTTAAGCCATAAAGAGTAGGCGACGTAGCGATATGACCTTGCACAACTAAAAGCTCAGGTAAATCTGTATACTCCTGAGATTCGTCCACGACACCCTCACTAGAGGAATAACCAATACTCATGACACCCTCGGTTGCGTTAGCGTCAGTCGTTACACCAACAGTAAGATTAAAGACTTTTGCACCACCAATCTCGAAGGTTTCTCTGGCGTAGTAACCTTTGGCATATGTGTAGTCGCCATAACCAATATCGAGTTTCTTCGGTGTAGTTACGGAAGTAGATGACTCTTCAGGCTCATACATGCCACTGTAGCCACAAGGGTCGCTATCTTCCTGGCATAATTCATTTTCGCTAGATTGAAACCAAATATCCGAAGAACCAGTGTCGATTTGCAAAATAAGATCTTGTGCGGGGAGTACCAACAGATACTTGGCATAGTAAAGGTAGTAAGCATCGTCGAGGGTCTCCACTAGTGTGTCGTCACGACGAGTCAATTTGTTACGCCTGCGAAGACGCTCAAGAGCTGGCTCGTACTTGACGAGCTTTAAACACGCGCAATTTCAAAACCGACAGTACCAGAAGCCGAAGAAGCAGCAGCGACGGCGCCCACAGAAGCGGCTGTGGGCGCCGTCGCTGCAGTAGAGGCCAGAATAGTGAAGGTCTTCATGTCTGCCTTTACTTAAAAATTGGAACAGAAAACAAAAAAATCTAATGCAGTTAAATAAAATCACAGAAATGAGCAAGAGGAAGAAGAAAACAGAGACTCTCGCTTTCCCGGACGTAGAAAGAGAAAGACAGAAATCATTGCTGGTGATGGAAGAACAGCTAATCAAATGAGAGAAGGGCGTCGAGGCGGATGGACCTCGCTTCGGACCTTGCTTTACCCAGTATTAATCGTAAATGCCTGAAAATTCGCAACCGTACGCTGTTGTTAGCGCACAAGAGAGAGAATTGCTTTCAATTCACGTCGCGGCGTAGGAAAAGCGGCGCTTTACCTGGATGGAGCCGTGTGCTACATAGTGCTGATAATATCAAATGTAACCTAACTCAATCTCCATTGCTCCCAACCAAAGACTTGATAGAAAAAGCCTGTAGCAAAACAAATTCAATCTGTAAACTACCCTACTTCTGCTTTTTGTTTCCGGATCCAGAGGTTCTGGAGCGAAACTGCAGTTGCCTAGTTAGCCGTGCTGTCACGAGTCGGATGATATAGAACTTACAGTGTCTTAAGTCAATCTAATTTGCCAATCAAAGCTTTTTTTTCTTGCTTTGGAACTGTGCTCCATTTTGCGTTTTGCGCACATGATCTAGACAACAACACTTCCATTCTACAAACTCACATCTTGCTGGCTGTACGCTTTTCTTTAATATGTTTTAACTTTTGCCTAAATATTAATGACCTACACCCAAAACTCCAATGTCTAAATACAGGAACGTTGCGAAAAAGCAAAACAGAAACTATAACCTTACTTCAAAAAAGAAAACCATACTCCAACAGCCATTCCGTACATCCAAAATATGTAAACTCAAAATCCCACGAACACCCAATCAATATACATCTTTTCCGTGCTTTTGGCAAGTCGTACAACCTCTACTCACGTTCTTCTTCATCTGGTACTCCAATGACCGCCCAATCCTCGGCACCTGTCAGCCGCTGAACTACTCGTCGGGCACCGCGCTCTGTAGGTTCAAGAGACGCCCGCGCATATGTTCGTGTGGCAGCTAACGTAGGAGCAGTTGCCGAATGAGTATTTTCGCGACTAATTTCGTATGTTCCGCTCATGCCTGCTTTTTCGTCCCAGTAGTCACCGGGAGTAAAACCAGGATGGGGTTCGAATGCTGGAGGAGGAAGTGCGGACGTACTCGCTTCGTCCGAATTCACATGGACCGAACGTCCACCTAAAATTGCGGCCTCCGAATTCGGACCGCTATCACGCACCACGTACATTTCTTCCTCTTCGTCGTCGTCGTCGTCCGTTTCGACGCGGTAACCAGTATTAGTGCCAGCATTAGCTTCAAAGCGAAGACTGCTCGTAGAGCAGTCATTGTCGTCGTAAAGATGCTCAGGGTCTGTTCCTGGCGCTACTTCACACAAACGTCCCTCTGCCACGCTCGTTAGTGCACTCGTGCTGCTAGTCGGACCTGTAACCCCTGCTCCCATAGATGGTGATCGTCTGACCACGTCTTCGCGGAAGGTGACACTCGGTACAGGGGTATTGGCGCTTGTTGCTGCATTAGTACCCAACGTAGAAGAATTTGCTGCATCGTGCGCAAACGACTGGGGCGATGCAGAAGAGTATGTTGTCGATCGAGACAGTCCTCGTTTGAGCGGGTAAAAGTGTCGAACTCTCGGCTCCTCAGCTGGAGCAACGATTGACACTGCTCTTCCTGATATCGCTGGTGAAGTTCCTCGAGCCAAAGCTGGCGATGGTGTACTGACCGTTCGGTTATTCTCCATGTTGATACTCGATCCACCATTTACATGATAGCTCGTAGCACTCGTACCAGTCGTAGCTCTTGATGAGGGCCGACCACCAAAAAAGAAAGCACGTCCGGATTCAAACAATTCCATTATACTGGCAGTAATACCATCTCTTGCGGCACCGTTTGAGCCTTCAATCTGCTCAGCACTATGAGCGTCTTGTCGTCGCCTTCGTCTATGGGCTCGTGTCCGTAGTCGCTCAGCAAGACCTCTGCCACCTTCTTTTTGTGCTGCCGCCATCATTTCAGGTGTCAACTGCTGACCGTGATCGTCATCATCACCGTCGTCGTCATCACCATCGTAGTTATCAACTCCCATTTCTAAATCTACTTCTGAACCTCTAGAAATTTGTCTCCTTAATAAATTCTGTGATTGTGTGAGGGGCAGTGCACTACTGCTTTGAGTGTTGACTTGAGTAATGCCATTGCTTGAGTCTGGCACTCCAGCTGAAGATGTCCGACTAATTCTTCCAATAATGCTGGATAAAATGCGCGTTGAACCGTCACCATTAGACAGGCTTACCCCACCTCTACCACCTCCGTCACCACCATGACCATCAAAATCACTGTTTTCAGCTTCGGACGATATTTGTCTTGAATCTCGAGAAGGTAAACCACCAGATCTAGGTCCTGGTCCGGTTGGTCCCTCGCCAGGCGGCCTCCGTCGTCGACGTGTTTGACCATCTCGCTGAGCTCGAGCTCCTCGACTTGTACCTGTTTCGAGCATTTCATCTTCAAAAACTTGTCGCCCTAAAACACCAGTTTCTTGATCTTTACTCTCTAGATACTCTATCCGCTCGACCCATTCCCAAACAACAACACTAGCTGCTGCTGCACCGACCCAGCGCACGAAATCACCCCATCCGGATATATATTGCCTTGATATGTCAAGCAGAAAAAATATTATGGGTGTTAAAACAGCAACGATTGAAAGTATTGAAAGAATAAGATTATTGATATGATATGCAAATGCTCGTTTTGAAATGGAATAGTAAATGACGTATGCAGAGTATAAGACAGATAGGATGATTTGGAAAAGGTATGCAAGCGCAGGAACAGCATCTCGAAATGACTGATCACCATCTTCTGTAGGCAGGAAAGATTTGAGAGACCAAAATACTGTGTCGATAACAATGAGCATCAGTCCCAACCATTTAATAATTTTCTTTTCTCGATGCCGTGGAAATAATCGAATCAGCGTCTGAACTTGTGCTAACCATAGAAATACATCAGAAACCACACGCATGATCTTCAGAGTCACTCCTTCATCAATATACAACCGTAGTTCTTCCGCGTCGTCGTATGCATCTTGATATTGCTTCCTTAAGATGTTTGTGATTTCAGCAAGCGCAATAGTAAGAGAAATAGAAACGGATAAAGTGGCAAGCTTTTGCAAATAGGGACGAGTCTGGGGAGTGATCAAAAGCAAAAGGAAAAGAACCCAAGCTAAGACAGTAGTGCCAGCGACGGTGTAAGCAATCGGAACGATTGAGGAGTAGAAGGGGTCGGTGAGTTCAGAAGTAGCTGAAGACGAAGAGAGCATGGAGTTTAGATTAGCCGTACATAATGGGGAGAAGACGGCTGTTGCAGAAATTGTATGTGTGGTTGCGGAAGGAACGATGAGAAAACCAGCGGGAAGTGCATATTCAGTGCACTGAGGAATGCGCGCGGTAGTCGTCGTCGGATTCCGCCACATTATCCTCCTTAATAAAAATCACTTTCGATGCGGTAGATAATTACGTTATAAAGAGAAAAAGAGCGCAAAAGTGATGGGCTGTAGCGAAGAAATAAAATATCGCAAATCATTAGCTTGCTGCTTCTGTGAAGAGAGCGTACGCTTGTAGCGCACGGAAAAAAGAACTCACCGTTGAACCGCAGAGCGAAATGATAAGTGAAAGACGCGCTTATCAGCTCTTTACTATGATGACTCCAGTATCTTTGTGATGGTAATAAAAATAAATTCGAGAAAATTGCGATGAAGAAGAAAAGTCAGTAAGAAGGCGTGCGTGGGCAAAATGTAGGTCGCTTAATCTGTAAATGGGAAGATGAAGCTTAAAAACCCACTCGCGATTAACAGGGCGTGCGGGAATAACTCAGGTACAACAAATTCACAACATAGAATGATATTTCAGTAAATCATAAACCTAGCCTCTATGAGAATCGCTTACAAAGATCTTTCCAACACTCTAACAATCTTTTAAAAAATGTAATTACTACAGAATAAAAAATACAGATGTGACTTAGCACGTCCGGGCAACTGCAAATGCGACGTGGGAAGTTGTCTCGCTTTGCCACAACACTGATCCGTCTTGCGCTGAGATGGCCCTTGCGCGCACGCTCTAGTGTCATGGTGCTTGCTTTTTTACATTTGTCTCGACCAAGTGATGTAGGTTGTAAACAGTCACAAACAACGCACTCAGTCGCCGCGGTGAGGAATGAATAAATGATGGTCAATGGGAAGGTAGTTAATAAAGTAAGCAAGATTTCTTTTTGCGGAGAAAAGCTACGATAGTTTGGCAGTTGCTTATCTGCTAGCGGGCACACAAACGGCTTCTAAACATAGGCCCTTTGTCTTCTCGTTTACAGCTCAAAAATTATTGTGTCTAGAACGCAATAAACTACTGAAACAAAAAGAAACAAAATATTTAATAGAACAAGGTCTGGGGCGGGGCGGAGTGGAAAGGTAACGGGGAAAGTTGGTACCTACGCAATGTCGGCTGCACCCCAGCTTTGTCTGGCATTCGAGCAGCTCAGCCGAGCAACCTGTCACAACCGCACTCAGAATGCTCAATTTACACCGTTTGGATTCCATGCCGGTCTTCTTAAACTTCACGATCGCCCAGTCTTAAAAGACCTTAGTGTTTATTGCCTTGTCAGCTAGCTATTCGAGGCAGATTCTGACTTGGTTCGCAGCCGAGCCCCCGATAGCGCAATCAGCTTCTAACAGCCAATGCGCATAGAATACAGAAAAACGTGCCCGGCAAAAAGGTAGACGATTTCTTGGCGGCCCCAAACAAAAAACTGAAAGCAGTTCAGAGCTCAGCAGCTTTGAAATTAAGGGCTTCGGCACTCGAACGTCCGCAGCGCCGCGGCACAAAGACAAGAGTTTGAAACTCGCAATCGAAAGTAATTAAGGTTCTATCTATGAAATATGGAACTCTATTACTTTGAAAGACTCCTTTTCTAGTAGGAGTTGTGGCTACTCAATTGGGTTGGGGTTACTTTGGGCTTTTGATCGGCGGAGAATTTCGTAGCGATAATGATAATGAGGTTGTCTGCAAAACCATTGAAATCGTAATGCAGCGAGGCAGAGGTTGGGGTCAGGCTCGGCGCCACGGCAATTTCCGTGTTACGAACAACCTGAATTCTGTTTTGTATTTTGAACAAGAGATCTACTTGCAAGCTTAGCCAAGTTATCTTCAGTTAGCAACGCGAAGGCTTCTGCGTGTCTTACAGGAGATTTAAGCGTAGGCTGCTGAAGATAAGCAATTAATTCGGAACTACGTGACTCATGGCCAAATTCCGCTTCTCACTCGATCAAGTATTGATTAGCCGCGGCTGAGTATTGTATTGCTGGTATCGAAATGCTGTATTCGTTTGTAGTGCAACTGCTAAGACTTCCGAGAGTCCAGAAAGAGCTTAAATGTATACTGTTTCTATGCCGCATTGTATTATAAGATGCTGAGCTTTCTTTCGACTTGTTTTCGTAAGCGATGCGATAACTTTGTGTTTGAACCTTGAAGAAATGCTTGATAGCGCACTATGCTCTTTTTCGAGAGTTTTATGAACTTTGTCCTCCACGATCAGGTCGGTAGTTCGAATACGATCTACAATACTCATTCTCTGACCAATCGACTGTTTTCACAAAATTTATAAAAACTTGACTCGGAAACATTGAGCCTTATATTGATTCTTGTAGACTGAGTATTAGAGCATATGACTCATCACAATGAGTGGATGTAGCGAGTCTTCCTTTGCTGTCTTTCTCTGTATATACATACCCTTGAAACGCCTACATCTGCATGTCTATCCTTATCCATTATGTGCTAATAGCCGTTACTTAGCTTCTTACAGCTACTTTCTCTTGTTCTGTATCTAGCGTAATCTATACATATCAGCTTGAGTCATGCTCGTATTCAGGGATATTGTCTCTGCAAATCTGATTGTATATTATGTTTTGCTGCACCGCTGTCAAGCTGCAATAGCCTGATTTACTGAGCTGTTGCATTCAAGATGGCTGACGAAGAGAAGAAAGTAGATATTGTCGAAACAGTTGCGCATGTCCCGCAAATAATTGACGAAAAAGTTAGTAAATCAACACCTCTTTACCCTGTTGATCGTCAACTTTTTGTTTCCCACCTTGAGGAATCACAAGATTTGTCTGATATTCTCAATGATGATATCCAAATTGAGTTCATGTACGAGAAAGTTTAACTAGTTAATCTCGAAGAGGCTATTGATATCCTGAAAGTTGCTGAAAAATATCATCAAGTGGCTATAATTTCCTGGTGCGTACTATATTGAAGATTCAGAATTTAATTGGCGGCATTGAATCAAGTGGACTAAACTATGAGACTTTTGAGCTTAAGTCTAGAATTGAAGCCGCTCTATTGAAGTACTACTCTCCATATCCCGAAATTCGTTCAGTTGTTAGTCCAATTGATGATCCGACTGCCTACGTTGAAACTTTTCGTACATTTTTATTAGGTATTTTTTGGTCTGGTGTAGGCAGTTTCATCGTTGAATTTTTCCAGCCTCGTCAGGCTTCTGTTTCAATTGGAACACCAGTGTTGCAGATTTTGATATATCCATGTGGACGGTTTCTTGCTAAAGTGTTACCAGATTGGGGTATTTCAATTTCTGGCACCAGACATTCGTTGAATCCCGGCCCATGGAGTTACAAAGAAATGATTTTCACAACAATTATGGTAAATTGTGGTGGCGGCTTCTCGAATATCATCAATACTACTTTGGTTCTTAATCTTGATACCTATTTTGGTCAGAAATGGAGAGATTATGGCTTCATGTTTTTGATGAATTTCTCTACTTCTTACTTTGGTTTTGGAATGGCAGGCATGCTTCGTCGCATTTCCGTTTACAATCAAAAAGCTGTCTGGCCTAGTGTGATGCCCACATTAATGCTTAGCAAAACGTTGATGGTCCCAGAGCAAAAAGCCTCAATTAACGGTTGGAAAATTACTCGATACCGGTTTTTGTGCATTCTACTTATTCTTTCTTTCTTGTATTACTTTGTCCCAGACTATATGTTTACTGCCTTGTCGACATTTAACTGGATGACCTCGATTGCTTCGAACAATTTGAAATCAGCAATCATTACAGGCTCGAATCTCGGGGCTTTCTTTGACTGGGCAGTTATCAACTACTCCACTCCATTAGTAACACCTTTCTTCTCACAAGTCAATTTCTTTGTTGGTGCTCTATTTGGTGGTTTGCTTATGATTGCTTTATACTGGCGCAACTACAAATTCACCGGCTATTTATCAATCAAATCTTCAACTCTTCGTGCAAATGATGGTTCAAAGTTCAATGTGTCTCAAGTACTTACAAATAACAAGTTTGACGCTGCAAAGTATAAGGCATATTCCCCTGCTTATTACACTGCGGGAAGTCTGCTTCGTCAGGGTGCTGCATTTTGTCAGTATACTCTGTCATTTGTTTTCATTTTCCTTTCTGATTGGAAAATTATGTACAAAGGGACTTTCACAGACATTAAAAGTTTTGGAAAGGCGAGGGATATCGATGATTTTGATGATCCTATGTTACGTATGATGCATACATATCCAGAAGTTCCTAGATGGGGGTAAATTACTGTTTTGATCCTTTCGTTGGTTTTGGCTATTATTTGCTTTGAAGTATATCCAGTCAATGTCGGAGTTTGGATGATTTTTGTGGTGTTTTTCATTGCCGCTGCACTTCTCATTCCTTCTGCTGTTGTATATTCGGTTGCTGGATATCAGTTGGTAATGAATGATTTGATGGCTATTATTGGTGGATATATGGTTCCCGGTGTGGTTGGCGTACTCATGGCTCGTTTTTATAGATATAATAATGACGAGCAAGCAGAGACATTTGCTTCTGATCTCAAATTTGGTAAGAGCATTAATTTAAATATGTAAGCTCTAATACTAAACTGTTTTCAGGCCATTATGCCAAAATCTCTCCCAGAGCTGTCTTCAGAGGATAAATGGTTTCAATGATGGTGAATGTTCTGGTAACCAATGGTGCAGTTCTAGCTTTAATGAAAAGGGTTGATGGACTATGCACTGCAGACCAGCCCGATGGATTTGTTCGTCCTAAGGAAGGTAGTATGTTGAATTTGGTCACAATGTTTGGTGCGTTGGTCCTAATCGTGTTCTAAACACGCTTTACCCTGGACTCAAATACTGCTTTTTGGTTGGTGCAGTTCTTGGAGTCATATTTTGGGCTTTGCGTACAAAGTTGTTCTGATGTCAGGTATTAATAACTTTTGGGGATTTGAATATAACCTTAGTTATCTGATCCCTGGCATGTACTTCAACTGGTTCTTTACTCTAATGAAGCCGCTCGGAGGGCCTCGGAGGCAACATTAAGTTGGTCGTTAACATTACTCATGTTGAAGAGGTTGTAGTTGTATATTGAGTCTACTCTCTTTCTTCTTCCTCTACGAGGATACATCACCCTTTTTCCATGCTCTATGGGTCCAGTCTGGTCACACCTTACCGGAGATGCCGACTCCGATGCTCTGGCAGTCCATAGATATACTCGGAGAAAATTTCGTAGATTGACCCTACTATTACCCTTTTGGGTAACCTCACATTTGGTCCCTTTTAGGAGAAACCCTGTAGCTCCTGTTACCCGGTCTACTTACTCTCTTGATGTAATTACATCATGACATTCATGCACTACATAAAGCATCGAAGTTTAACTATATTCTAACATCAGCCTTAACGGTACTGCGATTCCGCAATTGTCATTTTCGGTACATTGAGTTACACAAAGACTGAATTGAATTGGTGGGGATTTACTGTTAGTTATAATGAGATTCCCGCCAAAGGTTATTTTAGTCTTGCCCTGACGAGTTTTCTTGCCCCTGGCGAGTTTTCTTAGGTTTTCCGTGTACTCTGGAGGTGTAGATGCAACTGCGGTATGGTAATTTTTTAGTAATTTTAGTACGTTATAACATAATCCCGTTAAGATCAAAGTTGAATCAATTAATCAGCTTGACGAGTTAGAAGTTTTGTGGGCTGAACAAATACTGTAGAAGGCGACATTCGTCTCAAACTTTATATTTAGCATATCTGCAAAAGTGGTTAGACACATAGTTAGCATCGTGTCAAGGTTAGCACAGATTAAAAGCAATACAAAGTGGAAGTCATAGAACATCAATTCTAACGAATTGAGCTAGATTGATACAAATATCAGATATGGTGAGTACTTCTATATTTTATAGGATTGTTTTGAACGATAGCTTGGCTTGGATTATGAGTATAATGTGTTCAAGTTGAATTGCTATGTCGGCTTGATCTGAGAGGTGTATCTCTGATTAACGATCAGTTTGCTGATGATCTAGCGCCTTCTATCGTTAAAAATGAATTAGTATACTAACGGTGAGAAAAGGCTTCGATAAGTGGACTGCATAACGATACAATTGTATGTATTGATCTTCGTGGAGTTTCTATAGAATGACATCACGAGTGACTATAATTTGATAAACTGGTACTAATTGGCTGTGGTAGCATGATGCGAAACTAGATTATTATGGAAAGCGTTTAGCTACATGCTCTTCTGATGGAACGGTCAAGATTTTCGAAATTGAAGGCGAAACACACAAGCCCATTGCAACATTAACGGGGTACGTTTACTTACTTACAGCCTGTATTTTCGTTTGCGATATCATTAACTGGATTCTTAGGCACGAAGGTCCGGTTTGGAGAGTCAGCTGGGCTCATCCTAAGTTTGGCGTTATTCTTGCATCATGCTCCTTTGACGGTACCGTCATTATTTGGCGTGAGGACGCGACGACAAAAACATGGAGTAACATAGCGACACATGCGGTACACAGTGAATCTGTCAACAGTGTTGAATGGTCACCTCCCGAGCTTGGTGCGGTGTTGGTGTGTGGTTCATCGGATGGCAACGTATCGGTTGTGGAATTCAATGATGACGGTAATACAACTTCGGTAACCGTTCCTGCTCATTCTGGAACTATCTACTCTGCAGTGTGGGCTACAAATAGTGGATCTTTACGGAGATTTGCATCTGCTGGATCAGATTCTTTGATCAAGATCTGGAACTTTGACACTACCAGTAACCCTTATCAAACTGAAGTTGTGCTTGAAGGTCATTCAGATTGGATTCGTGATCTCGCTTGGGCACCGTCCGTTCTTCCAAAGTCCTATCTTGCTAGTGCGTCTGAAGATCGTACTGTGATTATATGGACCCAAGAACGAAGCGAGGGACCATGGAAAAAGACGCTATTATCTACTGAGCCTTTTGCGGACACAGTGTGGAGTGTAAGCTGGTCTCTTTCTGGAAATATTCTCGCTGTAAGCTGCGGAGATAATAAGATTACACTCTGGAAAGAAAACCTGAAGGGAAACTGGGAACAATGTGGAGGAATTGAAGAGTAATATATGCGATATAATACAACATGTTTCCAACATACAGAGTTGCTTTAGTTTGGTTCTTTCTGTAAAGATCATCTGGTTACGTTGTTTTCCGACTGTTTGTTTGATTGCGGCATGTATTTATGTATAGTTATGAAATTGTAAAGTTTAAAGACATTGTGACAGCCAGGAGTCCAGAATTTAACGCTTAGATCTAAGTACTCCTCGTTTCTTGGCTTATCAAGTGTAGACAGACCAATGATATTCCAATGTTGATTTTTCTGACTAGATTTACTAAATGCGACCCATGATTCAAATGCTAAGAAAAAGCGCTTTTTATTTTCGTTTAAATCGTTAATTGATATGATCTGTCAAGTCTAAAGCATTAAGACCCTGAGTCGTACTTTGCGAATGATTTCTTAAATTAACTGCGAACCAAATACGCCGTCTTTCTATACAAGGATGCTTCAAACTTTGCACTGTCAGATTAAAATCACAACTCATAGATCACGAACACAGTTGCCATAAAAACCGCAAGATAAAAATCATAAACAAAGCTTTCGCAGAATAGCGAGATCTCGGGTCGTATTCGGTCTCGGTTGTGGAAGCATAGTTTGAAGACCCAATCTCGACGCCGCATCGCCATATCCGCCACACCACTTCTGTCACTTGATTCTGGTCTTTTTCCCCACTTTTCTTCCTTCAACAGACAGTAACAAAACATAGCAATATCACAGATAGCATTACATTTACGACGAATATATTGGTGGACAGAATGGAAGTAATATCTCTTCCGGGGTCGTCTTCAATGAGTTTAGATAGGACAACTACCGAAACTGCTGCCTCGAAACTACGTGATGCGTTCAGTGTCGACACATTCAACAAAAACATGGAAAATTTCAACAACACAATATCGTCTACATTTTCAAACACGTTCAATAAAAACAACTCTGATCAAATATTAGAGTCGATTAAAACTGCTTTCACTTTTAATAAATCTACCGGAAATACCACGGCTGTCGATGAGACTGCTACCAGTGAAAACACTGAGTCTGCGGATACTGCGGAAATTCAGAATGTTTCTTCTTCCTCTTCAATAATATCTAACTCACCCTCAGTATGTCGACTTTTGATACCCTTTTGATCTAAATGGAACAATCACTGACCTAATCAGGATGATTTACCATCACTCGTGAGCCCTGTCCCACCAGGAATTCAAGGTTCCCCCGGAGACCCATATGACCTTACACAAGTTGAACCATTACCTATCACATTAATTGATCACTCAATGGATGATGGTGACGAAAATGGGAAAATGTGGGCTCGGTCTGCCTGGGTTGGTGATTATTCCGTAGTCGCTGGAACAGGTAAAGCTGGTGCATATGTTTCTTGGCTTTGTGTAATTGATACTGTGGAGGTATGCATTATGTAATTACTACTCGGATGTGTAATTAATATTGATATAGGGACAATCGATTAAAATTAGAAAACGGTAACTACGCCGAATACCTCCTATTGAATTTTTGTTGATAGTGATTTATAGATATTCAGAGTTTTACCTCCTTCAGCAGCACCTCCTTCAAGAATTTCCACATTTACGAGCTGCTATTCCGGCCTTACCACCAAAGAGTCTAATCTGTGAGTTTTCAAAAGTTTACTCCCCGAAATAAAATTAAAAGTTGACTAATTATTCCAATAGCGAAATTTCGACCCGCATTTTTGGAAGAACGACGTCGAGGATTAGAATTTTTCCTATCTTGCATCGTGTTAAATCCTGTTTTTGCTGGAAGCAAAGTAGTAAAAAAGTTCATCTCGGAATCGCTTGTTCCAACTAATTGAAGAAGAAACTTCTCTATTTTCGAATCTCATCGTGGAGACGCTGACAAATTAATGTCCTTCACCAAAGCTGTTTTTTCATTTTTTTCAATTTCGGTGTCATAGTCATGTATCATATTGTTCAGTTGGTTTTTAATTTGGTTTGGTGTTTGAGTTTAATTTCAATTTGTCTTTCATTTGGTTTAAATGTCCATTTTTTGTCTCCTCTCTTCAATCTTTTGATTCTTTCGTTTGTTTGCTTGTTTCTGTTTGGTTTTAAACTCATTCTTTAATACAGGAGGAGACGAATGAGATGTTCGCTTGTAAAGCGGAATGGTGGTGTGTGCGTTTAGGAATCTGTTTTCAGCGTTAGTGTTTTAAATCATCTGCGTTTTATGCATCATTGTTTCCAAAGATATCTTTAGCTAAAATTTACAAATTTAATATAATAAATAATTATGCTACAAGAAAGGTGATCGAGTAAATATTATAACTAAACTTAAGTACGCCTATCATTTCTGTCGCCAAAACATGAATGCTAATGAATAATATATCTCAGCTATTTAAGCTAAACAGATAATAATTATGAAAGTCCGATAATAGTGTCAATCCATTCAGTGGACTCTCCGTTTATCTCGTAACTTTTGAAGTCGCAAGAGATTCTGTCTTCGTATGTCACGCGAATTTGATGCTGAGGGTATACTCTCTTCAGTGTCGGAAAGTACAGGTTCAGATTTTTGCTTCTTCGGTAAGTGAATCACCAGTTCTTCTTCGTTATCTTGAACTTTGTCGTTTTCCTCTTCTTTTTCTTCGTCGCTGTCGTCTTCATTCTCATCCTCGTCGTTTTCATCATCACCAACTGTCGTAGTTTCAAACTCTGCCTTTCTCTTCTTTGGACTTTGTTCTTTACTTTTCTCATTAGACGACTTGCTTGATGAAAAAGCAAAATATGGGCTTGTGAGTTCTTTTGATTTTCCTTTGTCAGGTTTTCCGGATTGGGGGTTAGAGTTGCTACTGCTCAAGTCAATTTTCTGCTCATTTTCCTTCTTTGATTTTTTCTTATCATCTTCATTATTAGCACGTTGTTTCCCTTTACCCAATTCACTTCGAGCATTTGACGATGTTGGCTCAGCTTCATCGTCAATAACAACTACATCCTCATTAGAGCTCGGCATATGTGTATTGGCAAATTTCTTTTCGGATACTGTGCTTATATAGCCGCTCTCAGAGTCCACATCAGCGCTGTCTTCACTGTTATTGTCTTGCTCTTCGGAGTCGTCATCAGAAAATATGTCGTGAATCGTGGGCACGGGTGCCGCATCGCTCAAATTATCATCGTAGTCGTCGTCGTTGAAAGATTCTGAACTTGGTTCCTGTAATTCTCGGTCATCGATGAATGCTCTATCTTCCTCATTCTCTTCGGAAAATTCGTCCTCATCGTCATCTACTTTTATTAGATAAGATAGCCTTTGGATATAGAAACACTTACAAGGTCTATATCTGCCACCAACCACACTGAGTGCGTGCAGTGCATAATGATCATCAATATCATCATCATCCAAATATCCATCTTGCGAGTCATCATCATCTAAATCCAGAAATTGACCATTTCCTACCTCTTCAAATTCTCGGACTCTAGCAGGGTTAATTGGCGGTAAATCATCTTCTTCATCTTCCTCTGAAAACCAAGCTGGTTCTACGTCATTCTCGTTTTCACTGTGATCTGGGTTACTTCTGAGTGGTGGCGACGACGAATAATTTTCAAAATGATTTTCCTCCTCGTCCGAATCCGAATCCGTGTAGCCGCTAAAATTTGCATGTTCAGGTCCGTCTGGATTCGAGCTGTAAACAGGTTCTTCGCAATTATAACACCATCCAGATACTGCCTGTAAACACGGTTGATACCAGTTAACATCCTTTCCAGAAACTGGGGTGAAATGGAAATTTACCTCCCAGTGGCATCGAGCACATCGATGAACGCCATCCTCTCCGTCAGAATATACGTTATAAATAGGTTTCGAAAAGGTATTTGGAAATATTTCACCATTATTGCTTTCTTTGTGCTGCATTACCAAATCTTCTTCTTCTTGTTGCTTTTGCCGGAGTTTCTTTTTGTCTTCTAGTGGATCAAACAGTTCCATTTTATCAATCATTTGAGAAACAGTTTCTTTGATCTATGCTCTGTTAATTATCTTGTCTCAAGTTTAAAACTTATTACATACTTGGACCGAAATCACAGGTTTAGCAGTAACCTTGGTTCGACAACTTGGACATGATTTCTTTCGCTGAAACCACTCGCAAAGACACTACCGTAAAAATCAGCATAAGTGTACGTCCATTAAAAAAGCTGAAATAGGATATCATACAGAGTAACAATAGGAGTGTCCGCATGCAATAACACAAGGAGCAAACATGAGATTATTGCATATTGAGCATGTATGATAGCTCATAAGTGTCGTGTACTCTTTTTCAAATTTTTTCAACAGCTAGTGGTAATTGTCAGATGTCAATTCGTTTAGAAAATCCTGTAGTGCATTCGTACCTCATCTTTATGTGCAAGTTGTGCTCTCAACTGCTCAATTGACTCATTTCCTTTCTGTACTTGAGACTGAGGGGCTAAACTCTCATCTGTATTAGTTTTATTTAAAGCAGTATCCTCCATTTTAAACTCTCTTCCAAATAAACAAAAATTTTGATTGGGGATCAATGGTTGTATTATTGATCTGTTTAATGCTGTCGTTCAGCCTCTAAAGCCCCTCTCTCCGCGACCAGAACTTTAATTACCTCCAAAATTTCAAAAACCCATACATAAACAAGTGAAATGTAATTTTAATGGAACCGGACATAAAATAACCAGTCCCCAGAGAGTTTTTATATTGTTCGTACCTTGGTTGTTGGCTGAGAAAATACTAGTTGGGAGTTTACAGGGATTGAGACTTTTGAGTTTTTACTTTTCTGTTCCGGGTAAATCAATTGATCCTTTATACAGTAAAGTGTTTTTTGACGCGTGCGCGCCGCGTAAGATGACAAAAGTTAAATGGGTTTTGGCGCGTTAAGTGGGAGTTGGGAACAAAGTTCGGTGTAAGGGCTCACTTGGTACAGTGCGAAGTTCAGTAACACAGCAAATTGTGTGGCTATCAGATATGATGATAGTCCGGTGATCATCATTACTGATAATTTATGATTTGGAATCTTTAATGTCTGATACAAGCGCTTACACAAATGAGGAAACTGCGCGTGGCGAAACGGCAAGATCACCACGTTCACGAACAGCTTCTGCTCAACATGAAGTTTTCAGATCACGAGCAAAGTCAACTTCTGGTCAAAATGATAATGAGAAGAACGAAAACACACGAGTATCTTTGGCAAAAAAGGAAACCAGTTTAGGTGAAGGAGAGTTACATCATAGATTACTTGGTCCGTCGCTACAAAAGTCAGGTCAGGATGGTGTAGATCAAGATGCTGTCAGTGATATCATATACCAAGCTTCAGTCGGGACAAAGTACTTTGAACATCAAAAACGCAAGGAGAAAGAGGTCTGTTGTATACTGTGATGATTAAAGATGATGAAGCTAATGTTGGAATAGCTGACGAAAAAAGTTGAGGCAACCTTGAAGCAAGCCGAAAATGTCGATACTCAAGATTTAGTAGCTGCGCAAATTCGAGTTAGTGCTTTGATTAAAAAACTTGAAGCTACAAGGATTCTTGATCAAGATATTGTTCACGTTGACTGTACGTTTATATTTTGATAACAAATTACTCGGGTGGAAAAAGTTAACTAGATTGTTGTAATAGGCGACGCCTTTTACGCAAGCGTTGAGCAACTAGATCACCCATCATTGAAAGACAAACCGTTTGCGGTTGGTAAAGGTGTACTTTGCACATGTAACTACGTGGCTCGAAAATTTGGCGTACGATCAGCAATGGCGGAATTCGTTGCAAAGAAAATCTGTCCTGAGTTGATTATTTTACCGCTCAATTTTGATAAATACATTGAAAAATCGAACTTTATAAAGAAAATTCTGCTGGAATACGATCCGAATCTTTGTATGTGACAGTAGATATGAATGGAGTATTTGAAGCTGACAGGACAGGCGCAATGACTCTTGATGAAGCGTACCTAAATATTACGGAATACTGCAAACGTGTTGGTCAAAATCGGGAAGAAGTAGTTCAAGAAATGCGTGATCGTGTCGAATCTACGACAAATTTGACAATAAGTGCTGGAATCGGACCAAGTACGTTAATACTTCATACAAACCTTTATATAAATCTAACAAGTATAGATTCCCGTATTGCAAAAATTGCTTCTAATATGAATAAGCCTAATGGGCAGTTTGTGATTAAGAATGATAGAGAAGAGGTCATGGATTTTATGTCTGAGCTTCCAGTACGAAAGGTGGGTTGAGTTGTTCTAATATTTTAACAGTCGCTAAGAGAAGCAGGTCACTGGTGTTGGCTACGTGCTTGAGCGGCAATTAAAAGCTCTTGATGTGAATACCTGTGGCGATATATTTACCAAAGCACCATTACTTTATGAGGTATGGCGTCTACGATATAATTCGTGTATGTCTAACGTTCCCAGCTATTTAGTGAAACCACGATGAAATTTCTACTCGAATGCTATCTAGGACTCGGCTCAACAACAATTCGTCCGATAGAAGAATACGAGCGCAAATCAATAAGTTGCGAAACCACGTTCCGCTCTCTTTCAACTATAGAAGAAATTAAACAAAAACTCTGGCAAGTTTCTCAAGATCTTGAAAAGGATTGTAAACGCCATAATCTCGCTGGTCGAAAAATTAGTTTGAAGTTGAAAAAGGATACATATGAAGTTCTTTCGCGACAAAAGCCGTTGGGAAAAGCGTGTAATGAAGCTGGAGAGTTGTATAAATTTGGGTTGCAGATGTTGGAGAAGGAGATGCCGATTAAAATAAGATTAATTGGTTTGCGACTTACGGATTTGGTTGATTTGAAATATGAAGGGCCTATGAAGACTTTTTTGAAAGGGAGCAGTAGAAAACTGGAGCAAGTGGAAATCAAAGATACACAAAGTCACGATGAGAGTGGGGAGTTTGCAGGGTTTGATACAGTGGAAGCTGACATTGATGATGAACTCGGATTATTAATTCATTCATCTCAAGGAGAATCAAATTATTCAGAATTCAAAAGCTGGTCAAAAGCACATGCGGCAGCTAATTTGACAGATTCTATACAGAAATTGGAAACCTCATCGAGCACAATGCCTGAAATACCTTCAATAACAACTAACACAATGAATCGACTTTTAACGCCACCACAGTCTGACGAAATAATACCGTCTCCAGATCCACAGGTGACATGTCCAATATGTGGTAATCTTGTATCAGGAGACCCGTCACTTTTGAATCAACATGTAGATTGGTGTTTATCGCGAGGAGCAATTAGAGAAGCAGTTCAGGAATCATATACGAAGAGGGTGAAATTGGAGTAATAGCATATACCGGTAATGTAAAAAAGAAGATCGTTTAATAATTTACATTGTATGAATAAATCTTTCAAAAAGAATTTGCCCAGAAGCGCCATATCACAATAAATAAAAGCATTTAATTACTCTCCTTCTTAACAGCTTGTCTCTCCAACTCCTCCAACCAAAGTTGCTAAAAACCAATCCGTGTCAGTAGATGTTCTCTTCCCGCACAAATCCATAAACAATTATAACCATACCTTTCGTCGAGCAGCTTTCTCAGCTTCCCGCTCAGCGGCAGTCTTACCATCTCCCTTCAAATACGCAGATCCACCAACTAAGGCGACAAGTGTAAGGCCTTGTAGGATAACACGAGCTGTGAAGTATTTATTTGCTGATCGGGAGTTTCCATTACGGATTGAAAGACCTGATTTGCCTAAAGCGAATATAGTGGCGAAGATACCTATTTCATGTATTAGGTTAGTATCGTATTAGTAGTAGGGTGTAAAATAATTTTTACCGATTGGAACTAATGGGTTCTCTTTGCATTTAAACCAAAGTCGCTTAAATCCAGTAAATTGCTCAGCGCGTCTAAATAAATCAAAAAATATCAGCATTCCCTTAGCTTCTCAACCCCCCGGTAGAAACAAAGCAAAAAAAAAAGATAATGCAGAAACTCACTGATCAGTATCGTAAGGATCAAAACTAGATGGCGGTAAATTTGACATGTTGAAATGTGATATATATCGATTGTTTTTTGATGGTTTAAGAAAGTGGGATGAGTTTAGTTTTCGTCAAGTTAAGGTTGGGAGTTAAATAATTATAACATGATGGCTCATTCTACAGATTTGCACTAATTAATTGCCAGTTAATTTTACTGATTTATTATTGAAAATTTACATCAATTGAATATCTTAAAATTTTAACAAATTAAAAATAATGAGAATAATTTTTTTTTCCTAAAATACAAATATAGTGATAATATAAATAAGAAACCAATAATCAAAAGAAACACCAATTAAAACTCCTAAAAGTCGCATTTAATGTATGCATAAAAAAATTACCATAGATCACATATCCATCAAAGCATATAATAATTAAAAAGTCACAGGTCTATAATTCTTTTTTTTTTTTTTTTTTGAAAAGATCCAAGTAAGAATACTTTTAAGATCGGATCATCTTTAGCAATCTTACTTTCGCACAAGAAGAATACTTTAAGATCGGATCATCTTGGCAATCTTACTTTCCCAGCCACGAGCTCTTTCGAAACCATTAGCGGCAGACTGGAAATCCATAACGGCTTCATAAATCTTCTCTCTCGAGACAGCGACGAAAGGACCATACTGGACAACTTCCTGGTCAAGGACCTTGCCGCCAACAATAACGACACGAGCAGGTTTTGCGAATTCCTCAGGAACACTGAACTCCACACCGTCACCATCACGCTTGAAGACAGCGTTGTGGTATTGCTTGACTTTCTCGGAACCGACCATGACGTCACCTTCGAGGATGTAAGCGAATGTGTTGAAGTCAGTGGGCATAGGTTGGCTAAGGAATCCACCGGGCTGGATAGTAGCGTCAATCATCCATACGGGAGTATAGGCGAGATCCTGAACACTCTTGACACCATAGGATTCACCAGAGATGACCTTGATAGAGACCTTATCTGAAGGGTTGACTATTGGGATCTCAGACTTGCGGAGATCGCGGTATCGAGGTTCGACGTTCTTCAACTTTTCTGGTAAGTCAACCCAGAGTTGAAGACCGACAACATCAGAGCCATCTTTCTGAGGACGAGGCATCTCAGCATGCATAATTCCACGACCAGCAGTCATGAACTGTAAATCACCTTCGTCGATAGTACCAGCTGAACCAGTGAAATCCTCATGATCGACTTGACCGTGAAGTAAATAAGTAATAGTCTCTTGACCTCGGTGAGGATGATCGGGGAATCCGGCTTTGGGTCCAACAAAGAAGTGATCGAGCATAAGGAAAGGCGAAAAGTTGCGAAGTTTGGCAGTGCCTACTGAACGACGGACTTTGGCGCCCTGTCCCTCAGCTTGCTCGATGGCAAGGAAGGCTTTTGCGAGAGTGCGGGGTTTGAGGATCTGAGAAATTGAAGACATATCTGTGGATGTAGAGGTTGTTGTAGTAGTTGTAGTAGACTTGTTAAAAAAAGTAGACAAAGTTGGTAAATTGAAAAGTGCAAACGCCACAATCAACGGTAACACAAAAAAGATAGAGAAAACAGCTTTCATCGACCGACGACCGGCGTATTTATATTGAACAAGTGTTGAGAAAGAATACACGAGAAAGAAAAAAATAGAAAGACGAAGGGGAAGAACCCCCGCTTATTTATAATTATCCACGTCTGATTCAGGGATTTGCTCTAGTAATTGTTTATAAGCTTTGGATAATCCCGCCGCAGAGTGGAGTTTAACTTTAATTCAGGCTATGTCAAGGAACCTTCGTGCGGCGCGAATTTAATAAATGCGCACGTGAGATTATGTAAATAATTTAGGTCATGTGATTTGTAAGCTTATGTAAAGATTTTATTATGTGACATACACAAACATGTAGTCATGTGACACTTGGGCTGTGTTAAGCGCTGAATGAGGCGGGCGAAAGAGCAGAAGGAGGCGAAGAAAGGAAGCGATTGTGATTGATTGTTGTATTCTCTGAACTGAATATCTGCGTTTGGATTATCAAAGATTATTGCATTCTTTTACTTTTTTTCTTTTGAAAATCGCGAATAACCTTCGCATCCTAGCTCTTGCAAGATGAGTTCTATGGATATTGACACTCCTGGTATGTCTATTGGAAAAAAAAAAAGACAGCTTAGTATGATGCAGATAAGAAGAAAGTATTGATGATTAATAGACACAACATCAGCTGCGCCACCAAGAGGTGGATATCAAGGTCATCAAGGAAATTGGCGTGGTGGACGAGGACAAATTCGCGGGCGAGGAAGGGGATTTAGAGGACGTGGTGTATGGATTTTTTATTTATAAAGAGATTAATGGTATAAGCACTTACTTTGCTAGGGACCTTATACAAGTTACGGACATTATCCACATAAGGAAGCACCGAAAGGAGAATGGGGTCATGACATGTACAAACTACAAGCCTCTTTTGATGCAACAATAAACACAACAAATTCCCCAACTCAGTCTAAACCAAGTGCACTATCCGCAAACTCACTTGCAGCAAGAATAGGAAAAGGAGGTTCAACAGCATCATCAAAGCAAGCTGGGTTAGTATCGAGTAGTAATGTTGCGGCGGCGGCTACGTCGAATTTGGAAGTGAGTACAGTTGCTGATCGGAGGAAAAATGTGATTGCGAAACAATTGGCTAGTAATCCGCTTTTTGCGGCAATGCAAGGTGACCGAACAAAGTTACAAAAACAGCAACAAAAACAGCAACAACAGAAGCAACAACAACAACAACCACAACCACAGAAACAACAGCAACAACCACAATTACACCAGCAACAGCAACAGCAGCAGCAACAGCAACAAAATACCCAATTTCAACAGAAAAAACTCTCAGGAATCAAAGGAAGCGGCGGCATCTCAGACTCTCCAAAGGCCACAAAGAAGTTATTCGACATTAAAGGCGCGAGCGGCAAAGCGTTTGTGAAGATTACAAATCTAGCACCAGGAACGACTGAAGAAGATATTGCTACGTTTTTGGAGAAATTAGGCGCTGAAGTTGAGATTTGTAAAGCGTTTTATGAATTGAATAGTGTGAGCGCAGAGGCGTTGTTTTTGGAACGGCCGAATGCGGATGCGTTTATTGCGCAGATTGATAATGCGTTAGCTGATGGTGCGTGCTTCTTATAGTATATGTTTTTAGAGAAGGTTGACTAATTTATGGATAGGTCGGGTTATTAGAGCAAAGGTAATAAGTAGTAGTGAAGCAAGGATCAAAGAGCCTCCACGACCAACGACTGCACCAGTAGTCGTACAAGATGGAAGTAATGGTTTTGGGTAAGTTTTAGTTGAATTGAAGAAGTGGAATAGTACTAAATATGGGTATAGATTATACAGTGATGCACTTATTAAACGAGGACGAGGATTTGCGAATAAACAAGGTTGATGAATGTAGCTGAACTGAATTAATTGAATTGATTGAATTGATTGAATTGATTGAATTGATTGCATTGATTGAATTGATTGAATTGATTGAATTGATTGAATTGATTGAATTGATTGAATTGAGTAATTGATTGTTTGTATTTCTATTTTTAATGTATTTAGATGATTTCATGTTTAAACAGAGGATAGAAACGTTAGCACTCAGATTTATAAAAAAGCCGTGGTGGGCATGATTCGGGAGTAATTAGTAAGGAAATAATGCCACGTCGTCGGAAACTTTATTCTTGGAAAAGGTAAACGCGGGCGGCGCAGGTTTGGTAGCTTTACAAGAAAGCGCGGGAAACGAAAAGTACAGAGATTACGCGTTTGAGAATACTATTTGAATTTATAGAAAAAGAATAAGTTTGTGGATTGTATATATATTGTTTGAATAGAGAAGGATAAGGTATGCTTGAGGGATAGAATGGAGGAGATCATTGGGTCGTCTAACGAAGGGTATTAGAGAGTGATCAAAAAGGATCAATTGGAAAATAAATTGAAAAGACAATGTTGATTTCACAGTGCATTGCGTTTTGCGTTGTGTTATTAGCGACGCTAGTATATGCGGGACAGGATTATTACAAGGTGAGTTTATGACTTGAGATGGAGAAGTGAAGGGGTTTATTGATATTGAAATAGATTCTTGGAGTTGAAAGAGATGCGAGCGATAAACAGATCAAGTCGGCATATCGACAATTAAGTAAGAAATACCATCCAGATAAGAATCCGTGAGTTACTCTACACTTTTAGGCATAAATAGGGACTAACAAAGGCTAGAGGAAACAAGGAAGCCGAAGAGAAGTTTGTGCTAGTAGCGGAGGCGTATGAAGTACTTCAAGACAAAGAGAAACGAGATATCTTTGACCGCTACGGCGAAGAAGGATTGAAGCGGCAGGCCCAAGGCGGCGGACCCGGCCAGGGCCACGGCAGCGATCCGTTTGATTTATTCTCACGCTTCTTTGGCGGCAACGGCGGCCACTTTGGCGGTGCGCGCCGGGGACCGAATATGGAAGCGCGAGTGGAGGTCAGTCTGAAAGACGTCTACAACGGAAAAGAAGCCGAGTTCAGCGTGCCGGTGCAGACGATTTGCGACGCGTGCTCGGGCTCGGGCTCGGAAGACGGGCAGCGGCAGCCGTGCTCGTCGTGCGGTGGTCGCGGCGTGCGGACGGTGCGTCGGCAGCTCGCGCCGGGCATGTTTCAGACGATGCAGATGCCGTGCGAGGCGTGCAAGGGCGCGGGGACGGTGATCAGTCACGTGTGCAAGACGTGCAAGGGCGCGCGCGTTGTGCGGGAGACGCGGACGCACCGGCTGAAGGTCGCGCGGGGGACGCCGAAGGGCGCGCGGATCGTCTTTGAGAACGAGGCCGACGAGGACCCGGAGTGGGAGGCCGGGGATTTGTACGTCGAGATCGACGAGAAGAAGGACGAGAACCTGGGCTTCCGGCGGCGCGGCGCAGACTTGTTCCGCGTCGAGGTCGTGAGCGCGAAGGAGGCACTGCGCGGCGGCTGGACGCGCGAGATCGAGTTCCTGGACGGCGCGACGGTGGCGGTCGGGCGCAAACCCGGCGAGACTGTGCAGCCCGGCGAGGTGCAGGTGCTCAAGGGCCGCGGAATGCCGCGCTACGAGCAGCCGGGCAAGTACGGCGATCTCTACGTGCAATACGTCGTCATTGCGCCGGGAAGATCAAAGTTCCTGCGCGACGAGTTGTAGATAGACAAATGAGAGAACGACTACAGGAAGCAAGTTGTGGACAATGGTAGGTAACCAGGCAGGTTGCGCGGTGCCGACGCGCATATAAAAAGACAAGGGCCAACCCGCGTAAGCCCGTAACCTGGTTTCCTGTCGCACTCGCTTTCGGCTGACCACGCGACCCACCGATGCGGGGAAGACCTGGAAAAAACTAATCCAATCAGAAAGCTGCGGGGGTCGGCGGTGGTTGTGCGACGGCGGGCTTCGGCGTTCGGGGATTGCGCGCGCTTCTTTTCGGGCCTGGCTGCGACGAGCGAAAGAAGTCGGTGGAGAAGGCTGAGTCGGCGATAATTGATTGCTACGCGGGGATGGCTTGAGTTGGTTGTTAGTCGAGTTAGTTGAGTTAGTTGAATTGAGTTGAACTGAATTGAACTGAATTGACCTGAATTCAACGAGTCTTCTACTAGGCTTCCATTGTGTCCATATCCCTTCGCCCGCGCATCCATCGCCTAAACCACGTGCGCCTTTCATTTCGGCTGACACCTCGACTGACTAAGCATTCTCGATTTCCCCGCGTGCTTCGGGCGCCAATTTAATTTTCTACCGCCTTTTTCTTATTTCTGTTACGAGCGCTTTTAGTGCCAAAGAAGCAAAGCTGACAGCGCAACAACATTCGAACGTGATTTTACACCTCTGCAAGAAAACAAAAACAATTGCTCGACTCGAACTGCCAAATAAATAAAAAACCGTGCGCGGCTCATTCTGATGCTTTATTCTTTCTCAATTCGTTACGCGCGACTCGCGCTTCGCGATCGATGACGTACCTTTGCCTGAGCCGCAGCGCATAATCGGGCGCCGCATCATGCGTTTGGCCGTTCGCGACTCGAGACCCATTTGCCCGCCCTTGCCCGCTCTGGCTGGCTTCTCCGTCTTATATAATGCGCTCGTCTGTCCGATCTCTCCTTTCTCTCTCCAGCGCTTCTCATAGCATCATTACTTCTCTGCTCGCACTCAATCGCACTCAATTGATCTATTAATACCTAATGGCTATCCCAAAGACTCAAAAAGCCGTCGTCTTCGACAAGCCAGGCGGTCCTCTTCAGTACAAGGACATCCCCGTTCCTACCCCTGGCCCCGACGAGATCCTGATCAACGTCAAATACTCTGGTGTCTGCCACACCGATCTCCACGCCTGGAAGGGTGACTGGCCTTTGGTACGTACTAACCCAACTGATCTCTCATCCGTTGACAACTGCTGACTGATCTGCAAACAGGACACTAAACTGCCTCTTGTTGGAGGCCACGAAGGTGCTGGTGTCGTCGTCGCCAAAGGTGACCAGGTCGTCAACTTTGATATTGGTGACTACGCTGGAATCAAATGGCTCAATGGATCCTGTTTGTCTTGCGAAATGTGCAACCAAGGATTCGAGCCCAACTGCGCCCACGCTTTACTCTCTGGATACACCGTTGACGGTTCTTTCCAGCAGTACGCTATCGCAAAGGCCATCCACGCTGCTCCTATCCCCAAGGACGCCGACTTAGCCAAGATTGCTCCTATTCTCTGTGCTGGTATCACTGTTTACAAAGCAATCAAGGAGTCTGGCGTTAAGCCTGGCCAATGGCTTGCTATCACCGGCGCCGGTGGTGGTCTTGGAACTCTTTGCATTCAATACGCTCGTGCTATGGGTCTTCGTGTTCTCGGAATCGACACTGGTGATGCAAAGAGCAAACTCACTCAGTCCCTTGGTGCCGAGATCTTCCTTGACTTTGCAAAGACCTCTGATCTCGTTTCCGAAGTTATCAAAGTCACCGATGGTGGTCCCCACGCTGTCATCAACGTCGCTGTCGCTGAGAAACCCTTTGAAATGTCTTGCCAGTACGTTCGTCCTCGTGGAACCGTCGTCGCCGTCGGTCTTCCTGCGCACGCCTACATCCGCTCTGAGATTTTCTCTACTGTAATCAAATCCATCACCATCAAAGGATCCTACGTCGGTAACCGTGCTGACTCTACTGAGGCTATTGACTTTTTCACTCGTGGACTCGTTGAGTCGCCTATTAAGATTGTTGGTCTCTCTGAGTTGCCTCATGTTTATGAGTTGATGGAGAAGGGAGAGATTGCTGGAAGATATGTGCTGGACACTAGCAAGTAAAACCTTAACATGGAGTTGATCTTCAAAGTTTTTT
>JAJLWK010000068.1:0-34442 GCA_030570675.1 Myxozyma neglecta | reverse complement strand
AGAAAAGTACGGCACGACCTAAACAGTCAGCGTGTGCAACAGCGTTAAGAGCAGCTTAAAAATTACAGGGAATACGTCCTCAACGACACAAAATAGGGTTATGCTTTGTTGGAAATGCTTTTGAATTCTCTCGGTTTGAAAAAGAAAAGAACTGCCAACAAGGTTCTTTCCGTAAGTCTATAGAATTGTTTTTTTAAGAAAATGATTCTCAAAACTCTTTTTTTCTGATTTTAAATGGCTGCAGCAATGACAGAAAATAATATTGATGATTCAGTAATATTTCGTTACTTTTTTGATGCTTGGTCTCTGGATGCTTTGATTGCTGCCTCAGGACAGCAGAAAATGAAGAGGCCTGTATTGTACTAGTGTTTACCTTGTGTGCTACTTGGTGAATGGGTGAAACTCTTGACATCATGCCAAACATTGTCACTCTGGAGTCTTTGAAGTCGTGCTAGAAAATGGCATGGAAAGACTGAAACTGTCCGGAGGCAGCAGTCAAGGCATCTGGATACAAAGCTTCGAAAAAGTAAGAAAATACTATCAGATTGTTTTCTGTTATTGTTGTAGACCTCTAATATTAGAGGATGGAATTTTTGAGAGTTACTGTTTAAAAGAATTGAATTCTCTAAATTTACGGAAATCTTTTGTAAGTTTTGTGGAGAGGTCTTTATTTCTATAAAAAAGGAGATAATTCAAATTATTCATGAGCATTTTTCCAACAAATTATAACCTATTTTGAATAACCCTTCTATGGATGGATATCGCCGATATCCATAGATATCCATATTGTCTGGGACTTTCTTATATTGAAATATCCATTAGGCAACTATGAGATCGATATAACATATCAATATATGCATGTCTGTACAGTGGAGTATGCTATTTTGGATTTATTCAACATCAAGCACTTTACTACATGCATTTATACTGCAATAGTAGTCAGATACCTTGTATTATTTGCAAAAGTTATGATAATTTCATCTCTGTTTTCACTATGCTTTCAGTTAGGGTAACAAAAACTCCCAAGAACAAGGTTCAAAACAATAGTGACTAAGCAATGTTTATGTCATTTCCTGTTCATCCTCATCAATTGCAATATAATGACCTCCACGGACCCACCATCGCGCATTCTGGTCGCGGTGCGACTGAAACCGTCATCATCGTCGTCATCTACATCGCTATGGTCAGCTCATGACTCCTCTATAGAGGCAGCAGACATAGGTCGGTTCTCGTTTGACCATGTTTACTCCGACGCGTCGTCTTCGAGCGACATATACACGTCCTCTGCGCGTCGCGTAATCGCGTCCGTTTTGGATGGATATCATGGAACAATATTGGCATACGGAATGACTGGTACTGGAAAGACGTACACAATGCAGGGAACTTCGTCTTCTCCTGGTATTATTCCATTGGCGGCGCGAGACCTGTTCCAATCAGTATCTGCGACAGCATCTGTTTCTGTATCTGTTTCTTACTTGGAAATCTACAATGAACGAGTCAAAGACCTTCTATCACCAGATACAGCTTCTGACGCACTTCGACTTCACGACCAAGCTGATCTTGTTCGTGTTCGTGGGTTACGCTGTATACCCGTTACATCTGCAAGTGAGCTAGTGTCTATAATATCTACTGGTGACGCTGCGCGCGCCACTCACGGCACAGAATTCAACGCACATTCTTCGCGATCACACGCTATTCTGCAACTTTTTGTTGAACGTAAAGACACGGGAACGACTAGTGTTCTTTCACTGTGTGACTTAGCTGGTTCAGAACGTGCCGCTGCTGACCCACTCCGTCGGAAAGAGGGTGCTTATATCAATCGCTCTTTACTCGCTTTAGGAACCATCATTTCTCGACTATCACACCAATCTTCCTCAGACTCTGCTGACCACATAGATTCACATATTCCTTATCGCGACTCTAAACTTACTCGACTCCTTCAACCTTCTCTTTCCGGACGCGCACTCGTCTCCTTAATTTGCACCATCGACCCATTCACCTCATCAAAACAGTCCGCGGCCGAAACACTAAACACACTTCGTTTTGCCGCTCGCGCAAAAGACATTGCATTAACTCCTGCTCGCTCAATATCTTCCTCAACCACTTCTGCCGCATCTACAACGCTTATCGAATCTCTCCGCTTAGACCTCGAACGCGAACGCGCTGAAATAGACGTTCTGAAAGTCGAACTTTCTGAAACAAGAGCACAAGCTTCTGAAACATACAATCGGGAAAAATTGGAGTGGGAACGGGAGAAACGAGAATTAGAGCTTCAACGTGATGCTCTGAAATTGAAAGTCTCGCAATTAAGTAGAATGATTTTGAGTACTTCCGATAAACGCATTTCTGCTTTTTCTTCTCAATCGGGGATTCCGTCGCCTATGCGGAAGAAGACTGCTAGTGTAATAGAGACTGAGAAAGTTGATGATTTTCAGAGTGTATAATGAATAATATATAATTGTTAAGCAATTAAATCTTTAGCTTCCATTGCTAGAACGAGTTTAAAGCGAAGTATTCAATTTAATGCGTCAAAAAGTTCCAATAACCAAAGTACAAAATAGTTGTTGCTTCTGTTTCTTCTACACAAAATTTCTGTAGCAATCAAAAGCTACCAAAACTATTATAGATTAAAAGTTACGTCTTTCACAAACCCAACGCATATGTCTAAAGCAAATATATAGATCACTGCCTGATCCATATAATCGGTCCCTCTACAGATCGTTCGTTATCATCATCAAACCCGTCATGCCATCGACCTATGACAGCTTTTGAACCCGGTAAAATAACAGCACGATGTATCCATCTTTGTTCTTCGTAGTAATCATCTTCCAACTCAAATTCCAGCTGTCGCATCGAGAATGTCGCCCACCCATGAATACCCATGATCGGTTCTTCTATGGGTCTGATCTCAATCACGCATCGTCGCTGCTCGGTCAATCCAGTCAGTTGATGTGAAGTTCCAGTTGCTCGCAACGAAACAGGACCACATATCTCATCTGGAAGATCAACATGCCAATCCACAATATCGCCAATAATAGATCTTCGAGTTTCAGAGTTTAATGGGGCAGATCGGAATAGCTCAAAATCCCAATAATTGAAAAATGCGTAGGCGCCGATAAACACTGCCGAGTCTGTGGAACTTCCTTCATTGAGTTTCAAATCTGTTCCATTATTAGGCACATTAGGCACAGAAACAGAACCGCCAGGAAACGACCGAAGAGTATGAAAATGCTCAATCGGGTCCATTCCCTTACGAAACCGTGTTAATCCACTTTGAACATTCATCATTTGCCAAAACGTAACTAAAGCAGAAACAACATGAACATTTGGCATTCCGGTTTCTGGTGAGAATAAAGGATGTCGTGGTGAATCGTAAACAATTCGATAGATAGGATCTAAAGGACTTGCAACGATTCCAGGAAATCCAGAAGCCGGCATTAGTAATGATTTCAGTAGTTCAAATCGAGTCATTTGTTCGCTATCTTCAACAACTGCATCGTCTCGCGGCTTGTGAAACATAAACTCTACCAATAGACCACTTGCTTCCACCAGTTCATAGTTTCGACTTTGATGATCTGCTAACATCCTTAAAAGTACGTCCATATCTTTAAATGCAAACGGTTTTCGTCGAAGAACTAACTTTCGCTTCTGATAGATCCCACGATAGTCATACGAAGTATCCAACGCCTGTCCCCGCCCTTTCACATCCTCTTCTTTCTTCTCCACACAAGGTTCAACATCTTTGAACGACGGCGGATCAAACAGACTTAAGAACCGTGTTCTCCAAAAATGACGGTTGTCTGATAGTCGCACGCGAATTGGCTTTGAAGTTGCTAAAAACGCAGCGAGCGCATCATCTGGTAAATCGAGTGCAATTGTCTGCAGCACCTCAATCGGTAAATCTTCCAACAGAACCCGCATTTATTTCTTCCCCTTTATACCCAGAATCTTTATTTCCCAAATGTTAGAAAGTCCCTACATGAAAACCAAGTGGTGTAGAATAAAACTGGTAGTGCTGACCAGTAGCTGGAAACGTTAATTGTGAAAGCTATCAGCGCCACGATTCGTGCAGCTAAGGCCATCGATTGGGACATCGCAGCGCCACAGATCGGTCCCTGCACTTTAGGTATCGTGGCTGTTCATTAGCGATATCTTTCTCCTTATTTTGACAGTTCGGACGCATCCAGTGCTAGGATTTTTTGAAAGATATGATAGCTGGCTACTGTTATTTAGTCATTTGGGCAGCAGTTTGTTGCACTGTTTACTCCAGAACTACAGAAAGTCATCATGTGCGCCTCTAAGTGTATTTCCACATACAATTTAACCTATACCCGTTACCGTGCTAGCTGTTGAATTCTATCATGTACGAATCATGTAATCAGTTTTCCTTGATTTTTTACTGAGAAGTACACATATATTTGTTTTTCTGATGGAGATTGACCGATACCCGTTTACGGCATCTTGAGTGATTAAATGGAGATATTTTCAAAGATTTGATCTGTGCGCGATATCATATTTTCGCTTGCTGAAACAAAGACCATCAGTTTTGGTTTCAGCAGAAAATCAAGGTAATCAATTTATCAGTCACCAATTAATTCTGTTTTATTTGGGTGTTAAAACAGATTCTCAGAGTGATAGTTATCAACACAATATCATCACGTCCGTCTTTTTCGAACACAAAATTAAGGCGAAGAAAATCATGTAAATAGAAATTTATTTTACCGATAAAAAGTCTTGTTTAGTTAGCTTGACGGTCAACCTATCAGAAGTACTTTCTCAACCGTATCAATCAGAAGCGTATTGAGCAAAAAAGTCATTATGTTTTCTATACTTGTAGTAATCCAGCAATGACATGAGTGATAGTTGAGCAGTAATCCCATTACTCCTACTAAAGAAATTAGAAAGCTTTGCTTAATACATGAATGAAAGCATGTTTTGCAATGAAGGAGTTTCATTTATTCACTGCTCAGATTTCATTTTTCGAATTGTATCACCTAATATACTCAAATACTACTGCTCAATGAAAGTATGCTCATATTCAGCTGCAAACTCTTTAATCTTTTGAATCTCATTATTTACATTTCATTGTATTTGATACTATAGTCTAAAAATTACTTTTATAATCTACAACCGCTTGATAATATCATCAGTGACCTCAGTAGTAGTAGCCGATCCACCCAAATCAGGAGTAGCAAACTTCTTCTCAACCAAATGCTCATCAACAGCCTTGTGGATTCTAGCAGCAGGCACAGCGTATCCCATGAACTCCAACATCAAAGCAGTAGATCTAATAGTAGCAATAGGGTTTGCAATGTTCTTGCCCTCAATGTCAGGAGCACTTCCGTGGCAAGGCTCACCAATGACAAACTCGTCACCGACGTTGGCAGATGGGACAACTCCGAGAGAGCCGACAAGAGCAGCAGCTCCGTCACTGAGAATGTCACCGTACAAGTTAGGAGCGACAACGACATCAAAAACTTCAGGCTCGCGGAACATTCTGTAGACCATAGAGTCAACAATTTGTTCCTGAACCTTCACACTGGCAAACTTCTCTTTGTTGTCTTCAAAAACCTGTCTGACGGTCTCACGGAACAATCCGTCGGAAACGGAGAGAACATTTGATTTGTGAGTAATGGTGACAATGGGTTCTGCGTGAAGAGAAGGCAACCCCTGTCTCGCGGCAGCACGCTGCAAAGCAAGCTCAAAAGCGAGCTTTCCAATCTTGTATGATGCCTTTGAGGTAATTCTCTTAATAGCCTCGGCGACTTTGCTACCGTCTTCGAGCGTACGGATAGTCTCCTCCTTAACGTACAAATCCTCGGTGTTTTCACGAACAATGACCATATCAACTGGCTTATCATCACCAACAGACTTGACAGGACGGACATTGGCATAAAGTCCCATTTTCTTGCGCAGTGCGACAATGGGAGATGAGTAACCAGCGACACGAACACTAGGCGAACTGACAGCTCCAAACAACGCACCATCACACTCGTTCTTCAAGATAGTGACAGTCTCCTCGGGAAGAGCAACTCCAGTTGCTTTGAAGTGCTCGTATCCAGCAATTAAATCGACAAAAGTGAATTTAAGTCCATCGCTCGAAGGAAGCGCCTCAAGAACTTTTCTTCCAGCCTAGTAAGAATTAGTACTACCTTCAGATCATTTTTAATTATAATAAAAACATACAGGAATAACTTCTTTTCCAATACCATCTCCAGGAATAAGACCAATGTTCAAGGTTTTCAATCCACGGATTGCACACACGCTCTCAACCCGTCGTGCAGCAGGTCTAACAGCTGTTCTCAACATTCTAAAAGCTCAATTAAATCGCAAAAATCAAAACCCAAAAAAGAAAACTTTTAAATTACACGAAATTGTGCCTGCAGTGTTTATAAAATATATACTTTATGGGCCTAGATTTTATTCTCGGGGCCGACATCGGGAATTCTTATTTTCACGTGATGTAGTGTCACGTGCAGTTCGAAGCAATTTACATGAACTATGTACAATTTATTAACATTAATATACACTTATCTGAGCGTGATATACTCCCAGAGCGTTTTTTCCGGTCTGTACGCGAGAGAAAGCGCTCTTTGCAACTTCCTGTTCCTACTCAATTTTGAGCCTATCCGTGTCCATCGCGCTACTCCAAACCATAATGCCATACCACCTAGCATACCGTAGATATGTTGTGTATTGTTGAATGTAAAACGGGAGGTGAATGGGCCTAGTCGAGAATATTCAGGCTCGCTGGCATCAACAGACTCAGATTGAGTCGGCTGAGTCGTTTGAGCGGATTGCGCACTTGTTACACCAGTCTTTGTAGGCTCAGACGACTCTTTTGCGTCCTGTTCTGGAATAGAAACCACAGGCGGATGAGGTTTCCAGAACTTTGGTTCAATAGGAATGATCTTCGCATGACCTTGTTCAACCGCTTTCTTTAAGGGCCAAATCTCAGGCTTCAATGGTTCTCTTATAATATTATAAATATCGCCGCTAGCACGAGTCAGCTACCGTCATCATAAAAACATCGCCAAAAAACTTACAAGAATCCAATGGTTCCTAGTGCTAATAATGGGATTGGTCCCATTCCCGGTAGAATTGGCAACATGACATTAGGTAGCATACTACCGATGAAACCGGCCAATCCAAAGACCATTGTCGTATTTGAAGTTCCATGGTCAATTTCCTGAGTGAACATTTCAACTTTTTCTACACGGTCACCGTTCGCGTTAATTTCTTCAATATGTTGAGGATGTGTACGACTAGCTTCGTAAAGCAGTAAACGGTTCGCATAGGCAAAGTACATCAAAATAAATCCAAAGGTGATGCCGTTTCCAAAGATCAAAGTCATTGTTCGAATGGAGAAAAAGGCAACGTATGAATTGACCATCCAGTCAAGAAACGTAGGAGCAGCAAATGCACTGGCAAACAAAACTCGAAGATCGATCGGATATGCACCACCAGATTGCATAGAAGGTATCGAAATCGCAAACAAAGACTCCCAGAACTCTGGTCGAGCAACGTATACAGCTTGGGTGATAGCCATTAGAACCAAAACAGTAACCGCAGGTCCAAATCCTTCATTGATTGCTTTCTCCTCCTTTGCTGTTTCCTCTGTATTAACCACGATATCACCACCGCCGCCAGCGGCACCAGGAGTTCCGAGTGTTGGTACGGCTGGTTGTTGAGGTTCCAATGTCACCCTCAAACGTTCGAGTTCCTCTTCAGTGAGTCCAAACACATTTTCCGGGTCATCTAAAATAACATGTTTCGCTTTTGCACTTTCTAGAAGTTTAAGCAATTGCTCTCTAGACGTCACAACCATAGCTCCATTCTCATCGGTAATTCCAGGAACATGGAACGGTACCGCATCTTTCATAAGTTCATCGACATTAGGCTCTGCTTGAGTTTTCTTAGCTAACTTTTTGGCAAACGCAGATTGCAGTTTGGGCTTTGGTGTTGCCGCCGTCGGTTTCGCGGCAGATGGACGAAGCCGGGGCGCTCCCGTTGGAGACGGCGTCGGGGGTTCGTTCGCATAGCAACGTATACTCTGCCCCAACCTCCACAAAGTGGATTCCCGCGACCTGAATAAACATGCAATTGGACTCAGCCTGTTGCTTATAAGCGCCGGCCGCAGACGCGCAATCAACGTCATCGGGCTCTTGTTGTCTACTTGTTCTTCCCTGTTTCGCGTAATTCAACATCGACCTCGAAATCTTAATATTTTCGAAACTCCCGTGCGGCTATCTGAATATCACCCTCAAACCCTATTTACTAACAAAGAAGTAGCCGCCTTTTGAGCATCAATGTCATTTTCAGTATTCTCTATTCACAAATGCAATCTATAGTCTATATAGTATATACACGATATCCCAAAAAAAGATCCGACTCATGCTTACGCCATTGTTCTCATAACCAATTCAAACATAGCTAACGCAGACGCATTAGCGGGAAACGCGCTAAATGGAGAAATCAGTATATATTTATCACACATAGCATTACAACTTACCGGATTGAGCTAGGAACAAACCCTTTGAAAAAGCCTTTATATCCCCTAGTTTGATACACGTATCTGAACGCATCTATCCACCGCCTGAACTTTGGATTCTTAACATCATCGATCATGATGGTCTGTTTCACGACATCAGATGGATATGCAAAAGTCCAGAAAATCTGAGCACTTAGACCACCAGCCCAGAAATTAATTGCGGCCGTGCTCAAATTTGTGTTTGTCTTTGCCCATTGAGTCATAATGTCATATGAACCCCAAAGAAAGAAGAAATATGATCGGAAAATCATTGTACTGAATAATCCACGATACAGGCCTCTGATACCAGCTTCTTTATATAGTGTCGTGGCACAATGAATAGGACCTGTATATGTTTTTGTAGCGGCGTTGTACTGCACTTGTAGACGAGCCTTTTCAAGTTAGTCAGTGAATTCGGCGTTGTAGCAGAAAACATACTTTGACTTGCTCAATTGGCGCTGCGACAAAACTAACCGTCCATCCAGCAAAGATTCCAGAGATCGCATGACCTATAGGTGGTAATTTCTCCCATTCTGTAAACACATGTTTCTTCATTAACATTCGGTAGTTATGCAGTGATCCCAATTGACTGCATTTCATCAGCGTAAGTATTCTCTAATACTAGTGTTCAAGACGTAAAGGGTATACACACACAGAGTCCATAGCCATCCAGCCTAGTAAAGGCGGACTAGCACCTTTATACAGCGCTCTGAATCCCTCTTTTCTCGTGGTCTGCAAAAAGCAGTCTAATGGACCTTTAAACTGCTCTGGAGGAGCAGTCTGTAATCGCACTTTGATTGTGTCAAAGCTACACTCTAGGTATCAGCACTCATTTGCTCCTTGCTTCCTTCAACAGGGAATAACACACGGATGCCCAACAAAGAGCTTTGTCACGCCTGAGAAGATACCAGCTACGAAGCCGGCATACTTGTTGTCGGGAACGGCGGGCTGCAATGGCGGCGGCAGCGGGATCTCTTTGAATTCGCCATGTTTGGCTGGAGGCTGCGGTGAAGTCGCCATGCGAGTAACTTGTCGGGTCTTTACAGTGAATTAGAGCCTCGACCAGGTGCTAAAAGCGTGGAGCTGCGAAATAGGGTATTTGCAGTGGAGGCGGTGGTTCCCCTGAAGAAGGCGGGGTGAACTCCCGAGCGCCGGCACTACATGCAGAATTTAATACCCATATACAAGCTTCTTAGTTCATAAAGATGCATTTATATACTGACAATTTACGAAATTTCTACAGTTCATTTACGCATTCACAAATAATCAAGTAATGTCGCTTCTCATTAACCTATAATGATCCCGAAAATTATATAATACAAGACATCTTCAGCATCTATGCGAATTGATTTCAAATGACAAACTTTTGATAAAACCCGACAGAACTCCAAAAAAGGCCTCTGCTTACTTAACGCATTTAAGCGACAGTGGTCAAGATGTCAGAGTCACCAGCGTCAATGATGGCAAGGACACCGACACGGAAAAGACGACCGACAGCGGTACCAAGCTCGTTGTTGCCGCCCTGGAAGTGGTGAACGGTGATCTTGGAAAGCATGGCGTAGTACTCGAGCTCAGCGGAGCGGAGAGGAGGAGTGTTGCCAGCAATGATGACAAGCTTGGCCTTGCCAGAGCGGATAGCCTTCAAGGTCGACTTGTATCCGAGGGTGTACTTTCCCGACTTGATAACAAGTGCGAGACGGGAGTTGATGGACTCTTGGGTCTTCTTAGTCTTGGGGGCCTGGATTATGAATCAAACACAGCAGTCAGCACAAAACAAAAACAGAAAGAAACAGAAAACAAGAACTGACCATCGCTGCGCTTTATTGAATTATAGTAGAAAAGTACTAAATATGAAGCACTCCGGTCCGATTAGTTAGAGATACAGGAAAGGTAGTTTCGAAGCTTTGCAATTATCACTATAGTCGCCGCCCTCCCTCCGCGTGTGTGTTGCTGGGAGGTAAGAAATCTACTTCAGATCTGTAATGTGACTGCACTTTAAGCGAGTAGGGCTCAGCCCTAATGCTGAACCACGAGTAGCACGCGTATTCAGCGCTAGCTAAATATAGCATAGCTTCAGCCACTTGCGGCGGAAATAAGGTGTTTGAGAAGTCAGGGAAATGCCACAAAAATGTGGCTGCTGCGTGTTAGACAGGGCCTTCGTTTGAAACGCGCGCGACCGCTGAACGCTGCTCCGCCTCGATTAGCGCCTTTGGGTCTTCGGGGTCAATTGTTTCTATTTTTGTTTTTTTGTAATCAATAGTTTTCTTTGTTTACTTTCAGTTTCGTTGGACTTTTCTGCATTCTGGCCTCTTTCTGGGTCTTCTTCTTTCATAAATTTTCTGTTCTGAGATCTGCCTCGCGACGCGTTACCCCTTTCTCCCAAACGCCTCAGACCTCGACCTCGAACTCGACCTCAACCTCAACTACAAACTACCACATCTCCTGCTGCCCTTCTCAGCAACTAAACCGTACTTACGCAAAGCAATATGCGCTGGTCCATTGTTTCGGGATTATTGCTGTTTTCTGCTTCGGCTCTGGCTGGAGACACCATTGGCACTAATACGTTCTACACCTGCGGCGACGCTGCTGATGCAACAGTAATCGTGAACAAGTTCGATGTCTCCTATTCACGATCCACTCAAAATGTTACATTTGACTTGGCCGGATCTTCGACTGTGGATCAGAATGTCACTGGTAAGTTGTTTGAATGAACAGATTGATTTTTAAGTACTGATAGAGCGCAACAGCCACCATTCACGTGTCTGCGTATGGTCGAGACGTGTTTTCCTACTCTTTCAACCCATGCTTGTATGGAATTGCTCAGCTGTGTCCAATTCCAAAGGGAAGTTTTTCTGCAAAGGGCATAGTGAATATTCCAAGTGAATACACTAGCATGATCCCTGCTATTGCATTTTTAATCCCCGATTTAGACGGAAATGCTCGTCTAGAGCTCAACAACACAGATACCGACAAAAGCGTTGCATGCTTTCAGTCCACTATCTCAAACGGCAAAACCGCAAAGATGACTAGTGTAGCTTACGCCTCTGCGGCAGTAGCAGCAGGTGCTCTTGCAGTATCTGGTATCTCAGCTCTCGCAGGTTCAGCCACTTCGTTTTCTGCCGTCGGCTTTGTTGACATTATGAGCTGGACTCAAAGCATGGCTTCAAATGGTATGATGTCTGTAGCATATCCTACTGTTTACAGCTCTTTTGCGCAAAACTTTGGTTGGTCCAATTGTCTTATTTCTTGGTCCAGTATGCAAGTCGCCATTGATAACCTTAGAGGCAAAACCGGCGGCAACTTGACTTATAGCTCTTGGGAGACTACAAAAGCTTCTACAGTTGTCGATTATAAAACTGGTGCTTTAATTCTATTGAACAAAACTTCAGACGACTCTGGTGCATCTAAACTTATGAAAAGACTATCTTTCGACGGTATTGATCTTGACTTGAGTGCTGGCTCCAGCAATGCAGATGGATCAACTACTGTTCTTGCTCGAGTTGCTGGAATCGCTCGTTACATTGAACATTTATTGATTCCTAACGCAAATACGTTTATGACTATTCTTCTTTTCTTTGCAATGATCATGGCCGCCATCATTATAGCAATTCTTCTCTTCAAAGTAATCATCGAAATAGTCGCGTATTATAAAGACCTTCCAAAAAGTCTTGAATCGTTCAGAAGACGGTACTGGACTTTCCTTGCCTCGACTATGATTAGAGTTATTTTAGTTTTATATGGAACTTGGGTTCTTTTCTGCCTTTACCAATTCAAATTAGGCGACTCCTGGGCATGCTGCGTTCTTGCTGGTGTTACACTTGCTCTTTTTACCGCAATTATCTGCGGCTTCACGCTTCGAATCTTTGTTTTAGCTCGCCGTGCATCGAAAAGTCATGATGGCTTAGACGAACTTTATGAGCATAAACCATGGATTCGTCGTTACGGTCTTTTCTATGGTCAGTTTAAAACCAAATACTGGTGGTTTTTCATCGCTATTTTGGGAGTTGCCGTTATTCGGAGTGCGTTTATTGCGCTTGCTGATGGTCATGGGATGGTTCAAGTTATTGGACAACTTGTCGTTGAAGTTTTGTTTATCTTAACTTTATTCATTCTTCGTCCTTTTAACAGAAAAAGTGGGAACATTATCAATTGCATTATCTCTATTGTGCGAATTGTTTCCTTGATTTGCGTTCTTGTGTTTGTCGAAGAACTTAAGATTGAAGCTGAAACTACGACGATTGTTGGTATTGTTTTAATCGTCCTTCAAGCAGTCTTGACCGTTTTACTCACCCTTCTACTGATCATTCAAGCTCTTATTGGCTTGTTTAGCAAGAATGGTCACAAGAGTTCAAAACGTGGTATGGATGCTGACGAATCTGAACTTCAACCACTGGGCGATATCAAGAGCAGCATTCCCCCTCTTGCTCCAACTCTATATCGATCGGAAAGCAAACTTTCGTCTAAATCTTCGCTTAAAGAAGATGATAGTACTATTGGTTTAGCAGTGACTGGTTATGATCCTTTATACCCTGAAGGTGAATATGTTAAGAGTCCGAAATCCTCCACGTCAAAAACTCGTCATATCCCATGGACAGAAGATAAATTAACACCAGAGAGAATACCACTACAAAGAAGTTCGTCATCCTTTCAAAGTACTGAATTATCTGACTCGAATTCTTATGAAGACGTCAGTGCTTCTTGGGCTCGAGGTGGTCTGGAAAGTGACCATAACGGACGTCCTTTGTTTTAATTTTATTCTGTGGTGTTTCAATATTTTTTCTGTTCATGATGGATTTTGCCTTTAAGTTATTGGGTTTTACCTACGGTTATGAAATAATTTTTAAAAGGTTGATATGAGGCTAAGGAGCATGTAAGGTTATTTATGTTTGTGTTTATATTCATGTCTTATTTGCTTTTATTTTTGTGTTTTCATGTTACAAGTTTCTCCATTCATATTTTTGCATGTCGGTTTTATTCCAAATATGTGCTTTTTGAATTATTTTTGATGAGCGTTCTAAGTTGAAGCTGTTTTTGGGTTTTTGTTTGCAGGATTTTTGTTTACTATGATTCTTTTTTTTATTCGCATTTCGTATTTCATATTTTTTTGGACGTACATATTTGTTTAAATATATGTCATAATTCATATAAAATATCGATTGTAGTAACTACTAAATCTTCAATGCGAGATTCTAACTTTAGTGCTTCTACAAGTGACGTGTGTCCTAAAAAAGAGAATCAAAATATATTATCATAGTAAAAAATAAAAAAGGAAGTAATCAACAACTATTAGTCGAATTTCTCCTAACACCTTATCCATGCATAAATCATAAACTCATAATATCAACGGTCATTAACTCATCATAATCCTCTTACTCTTCCGCCACAATCTCAACCTTCGTTGACTTTGGAGTCTGCTCAAGTATCTTAGGAACCTTGACACTCAGAATTCCATTCTTGAGACTGGCTGCGACGTTTGCTGCATCAACAGGACTAGGGAACCTAAACGCTCTCGAGAATTCACCGTAAAACCTCTCTGAAGCCCATGTAGTTCCAAGCGGTTTAGCAGTCGCCGCCGCGACTTCGTTCGCCTTTGACTTGGTCGCAATTTCGGTTGCTGTAGATTGAGCTGCTTCTGGAGCTGCTTCAACTGCCGCCGCTTCTGAGGCTGGCGTGTCTGACTTAAATTCCTGCGACTTTTCGATAATGCCTTTGACTCTCAGGGTCTGTGGATCGACGAATTGAAGATCAAGATCTTTCTTTTCAACTCCTGGTACTTCTCCTTGAAGGATAAATTCATTCTCAGTTTCTTTCACATCGAAACTAGGAGTTTTTGCGTTCCACAGCGAATCCGCTTCCGAGTTTAAAAGTGAAGACGCAAACGGAGACTGGAATTGCGATGACAGAGGAACTGTAAAGAATGGATCCTCAAACATCTTCGCCATCAAGTTTCGCGATGCACCAAAGGATAGTGCTGGAGCAGCGTTAAAAAATCGTGAAAGTGACATGTGTGTAAATTCGAAAGCTACTGATTATTATCAGAATAATTCTTGTTGAAAGAAAAGTAAGGTACCAACAGCGGGACCAAAGACATCTTTATATACACAAGCAATCTCAGATCGCGTGCATGACGCGTTGTCGTGCCTTAAACGAGCGCGAACTCACGTGAAAAGTCGCGAAATTTCTAGCAATTTCCAAGGGTCTTGTGTTACTTTGTCGCGTCGTCGCTTAAATTACGTTTGTGTCACGCGGTCAAGCACGTGGCAAACTGCTACTTTTATTGAATTTTACAAATTACCTCAACAGGCTTCTTCGTTTAAGTTTACGCGACGCTTTAATGAAGCTTGAAGCTTAGTAGTAAGAAATTCTTTAAACAAATATAAAATAGATAAATTTTTTAGTATTGGCTGTATACTTTTACATTTCGCTAGAGACAAGTTGTACCAGGAGTTTGCCATTTAGGAATCTGAACATCGCACCAAACGTTTAAACCGCCCCTCTCCTTTTTTAAACGACAGCATTTTACTCAAATTTTTGTTTAAAGGTTTTGTTAATTTGTAAATGCAAAGGGGGCTAAGAGCTCACTGTTATTGGAGCTTCAATTCAACCTTTTGTAATAAAGCTGCGAAGGCCATTAACGGCAAGAATACCAATTTCACTCTTTCCAAAATAACTAGCTTTTGATGAAGACCTGGTGAGCAAATTGTCAATTGAGGCTTGCAGAACTAAACTAAAATAATCTTATTAAAAGTGAATGTAGTAGAAATGCAGGTTGAAAAAACATAACTCAAGGAGACTAGCAGAGATATTGCTGCACAGGTAACAAATGAGATAATTATGTAATGAACAATCACGCTTCCAGACTGTGAACAGGTTTATAACACTTAATTATGCCAGCGTAAAAGCTAAAGTAGCTGCCAGAAATATCCAATTGTTTAATTTATTAGATCTGCATAGGACCTGCTTTGCAGTATGAAAAACGCTCGCAAGTACAAATGGATTTTGAGTCTCAAAAAGTTACAATCCAAAAACAAAATTGAAAAATAAAAATATCGTAAAATTAGCGGAAGGTCAAGTTGCACAAGGGTCATCACTTGTAGTGTCTTCTCGACATAAAGTCTCCTTTTTTATTGGGAAAAAGCTCTGATACGCTTGTTTCAGGATATCAGTTTAACGATACAGCATTTTTAAATCGTTCATAGGTTACAAATTTTTATGATAAGACACAAATACCAAAGTATCTGTTAAAGACTATATTTTTTAGAAAATAATAAATTATTCGAACTAAGACAAGCAAAAAAGACTAAGAAAAAAGTCTTCAGATACATTGAGGAACAAAACCAATATATTTTCTCTTTACACCTTTTACACCATATCCATGCATATATCATAAACTCATAAAATCAACGGTCATTAACTCATCATTTCTCTTACTCTTCCGCCACAATCTCAACCTTCGTTGACTTTGGAGTCTGCTCAAGTATCTTAGGAACCTTGACACTCAGAATTCCATTCTTGAGACTGGCTGCGACGTTTGCTGCATCAACAGGACTAGGGAACCTAAACGCTCTCGAGAATTCACCGTAAAACCTCTCTGAAGCCCATGTAGTTCCAAGCGGTTTAGCAGTCGCCGCCGCGACTTCGTTCGCCTTTGACTTGGTCGCAATTTCGGTTGCTGTAGATTGAGCTGCTTCTGGAGCTGCTTCAACTGCCGCCGCTTCTGAGGCTGGCGTGTCTGACTTAAATTCCTGCGACTTTTCGATAATGCCTTTGACTCTCAGGGTCTGTGGATCGACGAATTGAAGATCAAGATCTTTCTTTTCAACTCCTGGTACTTCTCCTTGAAGGATAAATTCATTCTCAGTTTCTTTCACATCGAAACTAGGAGTTTTTGCGTTCCACAGCGAATCCGCTTCCGAGTTTAAAAGTGAAGACGCAAACGGAGACTGGAATTGCGATGACAGAGGAACTGTAAAGAATGGATCCTCAAACATCTTCGCCATCAAGTTTCGCGATGCACCAAAGGATAATGCTGGAGCAGCGTTAAAAAATCGTGAAAGTGACATGTCTGTAGATTTGAAAGCTACTGATTATTATCAGAATAATTCTTGTTGAAAGAAAAGCAAGGTACCAACAACGGGACCAAAGACATCTTTATATACACAAGCAATCTCAGATCGCGTGCATATCGCGAACTCACGTGCAAAGTCGCGAAATTTCTAGCAATTTCCAAGGGTCTTGTGTTCCTTCTTGCGTACTCACGTGATGACTACTAAATCTTTAACGTAGCTTCAACAGCAATTTCTATTTTTTTAGTATTATTAATCACATACTTTTGATAATGACATTTTTTTTCAGTTATCTTCTTCGCATACATCAATTTTTACAATAAATATAGTCAAATTGTACACGAAACAGTAGGGCATTTCACACAAAAAAATCAAAAATTTACAAAACTCGGAAAAATCCAGAAATCATAACTTTCATATATCATAAAAACGAAAACTCACCAATAGTGATCAAAACATAACATCATATACATTAAGCCATCATGTAATAAAAGATAGTGGCGATAGCAGCAAATAAGCCTGACATGAAACCTCCCGTGTGGTACATAGCAGCGGCTCCGGTGAAGATCGATTGAGACACAAAAGATGATGATGGCGTCTCGTTTGCAGACGGAACAGAAGTAACGGAAGTTTGTAGTGTTGAACGTGAAGAAGTGCTAATAGAAGACGGTTTAGCATTTTCGAACGATGACACAGCGTATAAGGCGGCAAGGGAAGATTCAGTAGAAGATGAAAATGCAGCTGAAGAAGTAACAGACGCAAAAGCGGTGTCAGTGCTAGAAGTGGGGGAAATTGCCTCACTCTCGAAAGTTGACGAAAGGGTTGATGAGACCGGTGTCGACGTTGATAGCAAAGAAGCAATTGACAAAGTAGAAGATGCAAACGCCGGAGAAAATGCAGTGGTCTCAGAGATCAAAGATGACCTAATAGAGACTGTAGAACTTGAGGATGAAAATGTAGTAGAGGTGGAAGATGAAGTGGCCGTGCTCGTAGAAGTGGTGGAAAAGGTGGTAGAAGGAGAAGAACTATCGGAACTACTAGTTGATGGTACAATAGATGCTGTTGACGAAGTAGGATCAGATGAAACGCTGGACATTTCTTCGGTAGCATATATAAACTCACTGGTGGTTGAGAAGGCTTCGCTGGTGCTCGAGAAAGGGGCAATGGAAGTTGTGTCGGTTGATGAAATGGTAGGAGCAGAGGTTGTTGACGCTTCAGACCAAATGAGGGAACTGGTTGTAGTTGAAGATGTAGAGGTAGTAGAAGATGAGGTGGTAGGTACCTCAGTTCGTTGCTCAGAAGATGAGGTAGTTTCAACCGCATCTGAGCTATCTGCACTGATAGGTACAGCAGAGCCAGCAGCAAGCGTAACTGTAGAAAAGAGTGTTGTGGTGAACGTTTGAGAATTGTACTCAGTTAGGGTGACTGTGGTAGTTTGAGCATCTTGAGCAAGAGCCTTAGTCACAAAAGCAGCAAAAATAGCGAAGTAAACAGATCTCATATTTGCACACTAGCTTTCAACTAACAAAATATGTAATAACGACTAAATTGCCTACATGTTAGTTAACTATTGAAAAAGTAGTTAATGCAATGATTGATCATACACTTTGCTAGAGATGAGAACGACTATTAACAATTGGGTTCAACGAGTGACGGGAATAAATGAATGTTTAAAAGCAAAATGCAAAAAAGAGCGATTAATCAAAACGAATGACAACTTCAATTGAATGAATTAAATTGAAGAGGGACAAGTTTTATAAGAAAGCAACACGAAGAAAAGAACGTTGAGCCAAATTTGAGAAATCAATGCATTTTCAGTTGGACAAAAAGTTTCTTTGTGATCCATTATCTTTTCTGTTTACTTATAGCTGTTTTTAGTAGTTACCCGGTAATAAATCAGATGTCTCAGTTTAATTAGCTTACCTGTAAAGGCTTAGCTTCTGCAAAGGTCGCAAATTAAGGTTTTTGGTGTTCAAGCACAAGCGCTTTTGCAGTTATGCATTGTCACTGCTGCTGGTGCGCCGCACATACACGTGACTTACCGATTTACTTTAATTCCACACAATTCAACAAAGGATTTGTAGCATGTGCATTGCTGATTTTGTTGCAAATTGACTTTCTAGTTTATAAAATACTATAAGGAATTGAAAGCGTATTCTTGTGATTACAGAAGAAAGCTGCATTACTCATTGCGTTTTGGTACATCATGAACTTCTTGTAACGAATCATTACACAATATACCAATTCTTTGTGATTTTTCCAGAACAACTAGCATTCTACTGAGGTCATAAAACCTGAACGGTCTCTATTTATAATTGAAGTTTTTGATTAGGTTAGAAATTTAAGCTCATCTGAGGCTTCTGTTTGATTCATAAAAGTAATCAGTTACCAAAAAAGCAGGAATGTCGTCCTCTATATATTACCAGTTTCGCTCACAAAGAGAACCATTAAGAGTCAATTTCGACGGAACAGGAATATCGATTTTTGATCTGAAAAGAGAAATTATACTGAATAATAAGCTTGGCGATGGTACTGACTTTGATCTATCAGTATATAATGCTGATACCAATGACGGTATGTATTTCTCTGATATTGGAGAAGATGCCGATGTTGATTCATTTTTCGCAGAATACGAAGACGACACAGAGATTCTCCCCCGATCTTCATCGATAGTAGTCAGACGTAAGGCACCAGCCAAACCAGGTCGTGGTACTGCTGCTCGCTATGCCAACGCCAAAGCACCGCCTATATCAGTCATCAGTGGTAATGCACCTTCTGGAAGAAAACCAATGGATTCTGGCAGCGGAGGATACGGAGCAAATAACAATCTACGAAAGCCGTTAGCTTCTCAACAGACACAGCTGCAGACATTAGGTTCCGGATCAGCAGAAGACGATATGATTAATGCCATGCTCGCTGCCGAGTCGGAAAATTGGGCGCATACACAGGATAGAATGGCATCGTATGTTGAAATTTGTCATTATGAGTCTACAATAGATATACTTACGTACTAAAGGGCAACACCTGTCTATGGAAGAGGTGGTAACACAAACAATCGGCAACAAAGGCCAGCTCCTGATCATCCACCTCCCCCGACGTACGTGTGCCATCGCTGTGGTCAAAAAGGTTTGTTACGATTCCCCTTTTTTAGTGTACTCAATTTGCTTACAACCTTTTAGGTCATTGGATTCAAGCTTGTCCAACCAATAACGATCCTCTGTTTGAGAATCGCCGTGTTAAGCGAACAACCGGTATTCCCAAATCGTTCCTTAAAACTGTCTCGAAAGATGAGATATCGGCTATTGAAGCTGGTTCAGCAGGAACATCAAACGGTCTTAGCGATCATGTACGTGTCAATGAAAATGGTGAATATGTCGTTGTCAGACCCGATTCTGCTGCTTGGAAATCTTATTTGCAGAAACAAACTGCTGATGGAGATGGCATTGGTGAAGATGGAAGCGAAGGCGAAGGCGCAGGTGAGCGAAGACGAAAAAGAGCTAGAAAATCGGGCGACAACTGATCTGGGTGGCTTTACAAATTCGATCAGATTCCTAAATTACGTGTACGATTAGTGTATTATAATGATATCTTGTTCCATAAAGTGCGATTCATAAACACCTTCTATAATGGTCAATGAAGAATCTTGAATCTTCTGATATACTAGATGCGTTTGTCTATATGATACCAGTTTTCTCGATGAATAGCTGGCTTAAATATTTCAAATGAGTGTGTAATAATTCAGCATGAAAAAAAAGTAAACCCCAAACATTGGCTTCACAATTGTATAAAATCCCCTTCAACTACATAAATACTAAATTTCTCTATGACCCTAACAAAATTCCAAACTAATAAATTACAGACGGCTCAGTCTGTCTGACGGTATTCACCAACCAAAAAAGAATCGATACAGCAAAATCGCTTGACTTTCCCGTATTTCTCCTTCACCTAGCAAAAACAGCAAAAGACAACTTGTTAAAAGAGTGTATAACGTGATGCAACTTAAATAACCATAATACAAAAGCAAAGCAACAAAAAATAAATAAAAAAATTAAAAGAAAATATGATGAGTGCAAAATTACTGATTAAGAAACGGATTGGTATATTTGCGACGCCTGATCGACAAGTCGAGCGCGAGTTCTTAAATCATCCCAGGTAGAGTTCATTCGATTCGACCATTTGGCAGCAGTTCGACTTAGTAGTCCCTGTCTTTCTTCTGGTAGAGTGTCATCAAAATCATCATCAGCATCATATGTATCCCACGAGGGTTTACGAATAATCGCAACGATGACAGATAACAAGAAAATTCCGACAAATCCAAACTGCGCCCAAAAACTCCAAAGACCAAACCAAGGGTAATTGACGATCACACGGTCAATGAAAGTCGAAACAAGAGTTTGGCGACACACAGCGCTGAAGTAGATGGTAGAATTCATCAAATAGGCCCCATCCTCGCCGAGTACGGGCTCCAAAATGACATCAGGCTCCGGAAGGGTGTAATCAGCAGTGGTAAAAAGCATGCGGCTTGCTTCAGCGCATGAAATAAGGGCGTCTGGGTAATCTTCGCACATGCCGACTAAACCATAAATACCGTCAACGGAATAGTTACAAAACTGCTGGCTACCATATCGAGCGTAATCTGGTGCAATTATCATAGTGAAAGCGTAGTTAATAGCCAAGACGGTCACCATAAGCATAGCAGTTCCAAGAAGGAGACCTTGTGGGTCTGTTTTTCCTCTTTGTATACGGAACAAAACAAACCAGATCAAACGAATGCTGAAATACGATAATCCAACGACCGTGGAAATGAACAGCCAGACGATGATAAATAATGTCACAATATAATCCGCAGGAAACGCCTGATTGAGTCAGTCAGGCTAATCAATACTTCGAAGTGAGAAATACATACTCGGGACGCAAGACGAAGCACTTCGTTGATAGGATTCAAAATATTTGTGGCAGGGAGTAGGAAGCCACAGTGTCTTCCGCAAGGAGTATTCTTGATATGATCAACCCTATAAGATCTATTTAGCAATTGTTATCTTTTCACAAAGGGTTTAAGCATACATAGAAATTAACATCGACGCAACAATCAATAAGGCGATGATCATCAATAAAACTCCAATAACAATCACGATTGGTCTTGCCACGAATCTGAAGCTTTTAACAAGCCATCTTGGCTTATACCAGTGAGAATTGCCGGCGTTAACTCGGACTCTGCGAACAAGTATGTTCTCCTCTCGCTGAAGAGCCTCATACGCACGTTTATCACGAGTGCTCCACTCAATGCTAGTTCCTTCATATCGAGTTTCGATCATTCGTTGCTTTTCGCGGTTCAGCTGCAGGGCGACTCTGGTATCATCGAGCTCAACAGCAGTCATGTTTGGTCGATATTTCATACATAAAACAGGAAGAACAGCGAAGCCAATGGCAGTGTAAATAACATAGACAATTATTCCAAGACAAAGAAGAACTCCGATGATGAAAGTTAAAGCTCGTTCACCACCTAAATGATTGTCAATACTACGTACAAAAAAATATAGGATAAGACACTTACGGTTCTCCATCAGAAGTTGTCGGAAATACGTAAAGTCGTATTCACCATCACGAACACCCCGACCGTAAGGTATGAATAATCCGAGCATCAATAAAACAATGGAGATGATCAAGAAAATGATAGAGTATTTTAGTGCTCCGCGAATACGATCAGCAACTCCAGATTCGTCGTCCCATTCTTCAAACCTAGATATTACGTGAGATAAACTATCGCTGCTTAATTAGGAGTACGAACCAAAAGTAGGTAAAAGGAATAAGAAGTAGTATCAAAAAGGCGTCCATTGAGTATAGCACTATGATACTGTGTTAGTTACGCACGCCACGCTCCAGTGAGCAGTTCCAAGGATGTGTCACACACGATAATACACTAAAACTGTTAGTTCAAAGCACTATCAACGAAGCAGATCTTATTCACCAATTCTAACCGCGTTTTCTGACCGTGTAAGTTGCTTTTAGCATGATTAGATATATTGTTTTGAGAATGCTTTCATGTAACTGCGTACCTGCATCATGTCGGACGTTGTTTGACTGACAATGGCGATATCAACGGGCAATAAACAAGCAGTAGCCAAGACTACTGATATTGAGAAAATGGAGACAATCGTCACAAACGCATCACGTTCATATCGTTTAGTGTAAAGTCGTGTCTATAGCGCGTCCATCAATTTAGCGATCATTTTTCAATGCAAGAACAAAGCATCGTCAAAAACATACGAACAAAATGGATATCAAGGCAAGAATTCCACACACTACTCCAAATGCGATCCAGACAAAAGCTGTTCGTACAGCAGACATTGTGAAAGGTTGAAGTATATTGCGCTTTTTATGGGTACAGTTATCGCGTTCGCACAAGTGTTACCACGAAGTTCAAAACAATACCAGCTCGTAAGTGTTCTATTTGCTAATTCAAATAGTTGAAAATAAAAAGAGCTTAATATTAGCACCGCTGCTCCTTTGCGATTTTGCGGTAGATGACGACGTCAATAGAGACCTGATAATCGGCACGTGATAAATCGTACTTTTCATGCCATTTTAACAGCAATGTTTCTCTGCGAACTTTGTCTGTGTTCAAGAACTCATCGTTGGGAGTTATGGGTAAGGGTATTTATTTTTTTTGTGTAGCGCACAAGTGCAGAATAATTTTCTGTCCAAACCAAATTTTTAATAGCAAGTTCTGTTATTTTAGAACGCTGAGGAGTGAATTAGACGGTCTCAAGACAGAAACGAGGCTTTTAGAATCTAAACAGTATCATTGTATTCGAAAATCAATTACAAGAAGATCATTGAGCTTGGTTCTAAAAAATGAGGGTTTACAATTGCAGTTTTTGCTCATCGCCAGTTTATGTAAGTTTCTAGCGTCAACTACATTTAAGATTGATTTCCAGAAAAAAATTGCTAATATAGAATTCAAGCCTGGTCATGGTATTATGTTCGTTCGTAATGACGCCAAAGAGTTTCGGTTTTGGTAAGCTTTCCTATTTTACAATAATTATTCAACCGATTTCCTAATCTTGGCCCAGTCGTTCAAAATGTCACAAAAACTTTAAGATGAAGAGAAATCCTCGCAAAGTTCGCTGGACTAAAGCTTTCCGTAAATCAGCTGGTAAAGAAATGGTTGTTGATTCTACTCTCACATTTGCAGCACGCCGCAATGTCCCAGTTCGATACAATCGTGAACTTGTGGCTCTTACTCTTAATGCTATGCAACGTGTTGCTGAGATTCGGACGAAACGTGAGCGTGCGTTTTACAAGAACAGAATGCGTGACAACAAAGCGAGACAGCGTGAAGAAGACCGTAAACTTGTGGCTGAGAATGAAGAATTACTTAAACAGGGTGGTCTCATTCCTCGTGTCAGAAACACTGAAGCTGTGGAAGATGTCGAGACTGCCATGGAGGAAGTCGAAGACGCAGAGGATGCTGAGATGTCTGTCGATGAAGAAGAAGCAGAAGAACAGAAGGAAGAGGTCTTGATCAAAGTTCCGGTCAAAAGACGAAGCAAGAACAAGACCAGAAACTAAATACGGTTTTCCGTCGATTCACGATGCGTACAATAGTATTGTATTATACACATCTCTATTTAAGAGTTGTCTAAGATTAGCGATAGAATGTTCTATATGAGGCGTACTCAATCTACCAGTCGTTAAAAAACTTCTTTTATGGTTTCCTTATTTGTCATGATTTTAAAAGTTCTGGGCTTTCTTATTTTTTTTCCTTTACCGATTATGTTTTGTGATTCTAGATTCGTTTTCATGCTAGAATCTCTCTGGTGAAGAGTTGTCTGAAAAATTTGTGGTGGTTAAATTGCTTGAAGCCATCGTTTATCAGAAAAGCTGGAGATATTTGTTTGGGATAAAATTTGTGTATGCATTAGGCGTTTGTTATTTTTTTCTAGTTTAAATATTTACATATACACTCCAATTCTTGGTAGCCCTTTTGAGATACAATATATTTTACTCTAAATTTTAATTGTTTGTGTTTGCTACAATATACCCTCCCGTTGTATTGTATCGTCACAGTTTTTAATGTGTCATTCAATAAAATTCTATTTTACAATGTGCTTTGCGCTGTTTCATCTATCTTACATGTACCCCAATGATCTATCCAGCTCCACCAAATGATGCCAAATTTCAGCATCAGCTCCTTTTCCAGCTCGCTCGGCGATTTCAACCTGTCTATCTAACGATAATCCAGCAAATTTCAACAACACATTGCCATCTAAAACCTGTCTTGTTGCTGATCCATTACTCGCACTTCCTCCTGCTCCACTACTTCCACCACTACCTGCGAAGTCAGCGCTAGCGAAAAGAGTTCTATGCATTTTTGGATTCAATCCTGCTATATGCTCAAGTTTTTCTGTCATTTGTTGCTGCACAATAGCTAGATTTTTATATGTCGTTTCCGAGACTGGATGAACTGAGATTAAGTTTCCAGAATTTGTAACTCCAATACACAAAAACTGTGCAGTTGATGCAGGTACTGTTGGTTGCAATGCGTTTCTTTCATCGTCTGGTTTTTGATCTTCATCCTCATTTACATTTGCATAAGAGGATTTAGGTGCCAACAACTTTTTAATTTGGGCTTGCGGAACCATTTTCAACGCTTCGATTGTCCTTCCCGTAAAAAATTCAGCCCGAGCACTTAATCGTTGTCCAGATAATGACCTCGGATCTTCAGGATCATACTGCAGAATATGCAGTTTGCCTTTTGCATCAGTCACAACAAAGTTCAAGTATTCACCGCTAACAACAAAATCGCAAGCCACGACTTCCACTTTTCTTAGATCTTTACCAAACAGTTGCATCTTAAACGGATCTTCAGAAAAACCAACAAACCAAACGCTTTTCATAACATCACCCATTAATACAACATTTTTAATACTTTTAGCTTCGCATACGTATAGATTCATATCCATAAAGGCAACCGGATGGAATGAACCATCTTCTCGAAGTGCTCTCACCATGATTTTCTGGCCTTGTGCGGATAGTAGGTAGCCATGTACCTCACATAAAGTACTCGCCACGCCACGAACATCTTCTTTGACAATCAATTTCAATTTGTGGTTGTATTCAGGTTTTCCGGGCTCAGGTACAACTTCATTTACTTCGAAAATATAAACGAATCCCTTTGACGGTTGATCCTCGCCGTAAAATACACCAGTGCCGACAGCGATAAATTGTCTTCGAGCGTTTGAAGTTTCAGAAATTTGCAGATTGACAGCGCGAACGACAAGCGCGGTCTCATTTCGAGCAAAATCATAGGAATCTACAGTAATCCACGACTTTGGAGATATCAGTCTGAGGGATCCTTGAGCTACTGATGCGGGAAGTTTCGAGGCTTCTATAGCATTTCTTAGAAAAAAAATTAACAAGAAAAAGCATTCAACTTACCTTCAAGCACGGCTTCTCTTTCCTCTTCCTCTTCTTTTGAGCAAAATTGAATTTCTTTAGAAACAGACGCAACGTACATTCGCTGATCAGAATGGTATGCTATCGCATGTATATCTTCATCCAAGTATACTTTCTTTGCAGGCCAAGTTCCATCTAGAGAATAATCATCCTGAAGCGTACAAACTCGTACCATGTCCTAAAAAAATTAGTAATGACCATAGCCAACCATAAGTATCCCAAATTCATACATTTCTAGCAACATAAATGAATCCGTGATCGACGTTCAAAGAGTGGAACGAGTTCACAAATTTAACGCCCGGTCCACCGGCAAATGGAATCGCTTTTGGTAAACTCTTTGCAGTTTTTACAATAAAAAACGCGTCTGACTCTGAAATTTCTCCGTCTTCTGGTACTTGTGGACCCGGTATTGAAGTATCACGAGTGACGCCGTCGGCAAAAAACACAGTGTCGTAGCCATTTTGTTCAAGTAGTGGGAACAAGTGAGGAATACGGGTTTTTTTCTTATCCCTGGCTTCTGTAGAGTCACTTGATGCTGACGCAGCTGGGAAAGCAGACCTTGTGATTTTCAGGTTGTCAATTTTCAAAAGCTTTACCCCAGAATTTTCATCCTTAGACACAAACGGTTCATAAATGCAAACATCTCCATCGTCAGTACGCATAAATAAATAATTCTGCTTCTGGACTGAATCACCCAAAGACGTGTAAAGAACTTCCACTATTCGATACTCTTTTCCACTTTCTTTCGGACCACGAGAAACAAGTCCGATACTAGATTTTCGGCGAGCAGATGATATTGATGATCTTGTAGCCAATGAAGAATCAGTATCGGTGATTTGTTCAAGTAGATGAGGTAATAAATCTGCATGCTTGATGCTATACAAGAGTTGTAAAGTTGGTAAACGATACATCTAAATTTTCAATCAGTCAATTGAGTCGCACGTAATTGATAACTAACAGTAAAAACGTACTTGGAGCTCTCCGTGGCTTGTTACCATAATCGCAACATGTTCAACTTCTTCCTCAGCACCAAAATTTCGATGAGAGTCTCTGTTGGACGAAGCATGAATGTGATCATTTGGCTCGTGAGAAGTGTCATCATCACGCTTACGCTTCCTTGAAGAGTCTTGTTTTGCTAGCAAAGGAAAAAAAGATTGAGGCATTGTCGTCAAGCATCCAGCGGAAAATTTCTGTTTAAACAATTAGCATTATTCAGATTTTTAGCAAAGAGAAAATAACTCACAATTCCTTTCCCAAATTTTTGTTCTTCCGTTAATTCAAGACTCTTTTGGTCTCCAATTAATACAGTCGCAGCACCGTTATCTAATAACACTAAAACAGCATTATCAGAAAACGAAGCACTCACGACTTCTGGTTCAACTTCAGTTTCTTCAATGGCGTCACTATCAGCACCATCCTCAGTATCATATGCTAACAACATTTGTACAATCTTCAGATCCGAATCATATATTCTAATTTCTGTTGCGCATAGCTGGACAATTCTAGTGCCATCCAGAATTGAGCCTAAGGCTACGGTTGCTCCCTTTGAGTCAAACTCACTATTCTTGACTTCATCAAACTGTTCACTAATATCATATGCCGCGCTCTCATCCATTCGTGAAACAATCATATATTTATCCACTTGATCGCTAATAGCTGTATCAATACCGCTTGTCAGAGTATCGCGAGACTTTGTTTTAACCGTAAATAGTGCTTTACAATCAGGCAGAGAAAATCTGGCAAATACACGAGGAGTAATTGATTGGCGAAAAATACTTAGGCCAGCAGTGGAAGCTGTACCAGCCCTTGCCGCGACGACTTCAAGCTTGGAACTAATCTCTGCATTAGATTTGACGTTTCCTCGGACTTCGACTGATCCTATTGTGACATCGATCATAGGTCCATAATTTGTTAAACGGTCGTGTACAGTAAACTTGATAGATTTATAAGCATCATCAGAGTTGATATAGCCATTTGTTGTTCCATTCTCGGTAGATCCACTGGTACGAAGACTAGTGCCAGTCACTGTAGATTCACCATACAAGTCTTCATCATCATCGTCATAATCCTTAGATAAAATAGGTACGCTATCACTGGTCGGAGCTGATTGGGTATCGTTCTCAAGTGTAACTTTTTCACCGGTTTTACGCCATGAAAGAAGCAGAGTGTCCGCGTCTGGTGATCCAATAAAAAGTCTCTTCTTTTGGTAAAAAATCTCCAAACATGAAGCTGCTCCTCCAGCTTGATGGCTGTCGTCAGTAACAGGATACAACCTCAATCTCTCAACAGAACGACCTTCTAAAGTAAAAACCAATAAATAGAATTTTCCAGATCCGTGAACAATTAATGCAATGTTGTCTTGTAAATATACAGCTTTGCTCCCTTCAAGTTTCAACTCTAAATGTGAAAAGTCTATAAAATCAAATTTTGATGTTTCTTGAGCAAATGAATTTACTGAAAGACCAACGGCACGACCAGCTGGGTCAACATGAACAATTTCATTGGCTCCAAGCAATAAAGTGCCACCAATTGGAGCAGGTAATGCAGTTGTTGATACCAGATCATACGGTAAACTCAGAACACTCAAGATGGAAGTAGAAGCACGCTGTTGAAGATCAAGCGCGACGACTGTCAGCGCCACAGAATCTCTTCGGTCGTGAATAAAGCCTGTCCAGGTTCGTTTCGGCTGATACAAGATAGCTAGCGTAGGTTCGCGATATTCGTGCAAGAAGGTAACATCAATGACATGAGCAATGTCGTCATCAAGCATAGTGGCCGGAACAACGAATGAAGGATAATAAATAGCCTGTTTCCCTGGCTTTGTGTTGTCTGTTGAGTCATCGCCGTAATCGTCTTCATCTACTTTTTTGAATGGCAAAAATGCAAACATGTCACTTCCAAATTTGAAGCATGCACAACTGCTTGCGGGGTCTGTTTTCAATATTGATGAATCTTGTGCAATATCAGTGTTGATTGTAGCATTTAAAATGCCAGTAGGTTTTTCATAGTAATGAAGCGACAGTGTAGAAATTGTGTGTTTAAAAGAGTCCCATGATACTAAAGATAATTTGGCTGAAGCAAAAGATATTAGTAAACAATCACGGTGCGAATCAGCTACTGTTCTTATCTTTGCCAGATCAGTAACATAACCATCTAAAGCATACTCGGTGACCAATACTAATTTAGTCCGATGCGTAGTAAGATTCTGCTCTAAGCCAATATCAGCTAGAAAATTCTCGTCTGTTTGATCCTGTAATTGCTGCTCCCGAGTGTTTGATTTCCCGTCAGAAGTGGTTCTCGTGTCGGCATTGCTTTGCGTTCGTTCGGCGGCAGAGTAAGAAAGCTCATCTGAATGCGACTCGTGCGAAACAAATGCATAAATTTGCAGTAAACTTGATCCTCGAACTACTATAAGATTTGACGAGTCGGGGGAAATGAAGGTTGCTGATAAAGAATGGGTGACTGCAGTTGGCGGTGTAAGATCACGATAGACCTGCATTCTTTTTTGTTGTTCACCAAACTAAGAGTAAGGGATGGTTAGCTGTGAAAACCAAGTTGGTCGACATGAAACGCTACTTCTCATGATTGACGAAAAAGAAAATAAGAAATGAAGAAAAATTACACAATCAATTGATATACCTAAATACATACAGAACAAACAACAGGCTGATGAAACCAAGTACAGCAAAGAACAGACAATATTACAGTACCTCATTCAAGATTTTCTTCAACAAGTACGACCAAACTCCAAACAGCATAAAGCAAATAGACAAGAAGATAAAAGTGTAGAAAGAGTACTTACGAATGACTATTGATGATGATAATAAACCTCTAATCCCACATTCAAACCCAGGTACCAATCACTAAAGCCAGTCAATTCTACGAGTTGATTCGTAACTCGCAGAAGTACTTCACATTAGAGGCACGTGAGATTACATAAGCCATAAATGCATACGTTACGTTGTGGGATCATATGCATATCGCCATCTACTCTTTACCGAACTGTACAGTATCGTATTGCATTATATCGTATCGTATAGGAAGATGGGCGTGTTATTATCAGTACCGGCACTTGCGCTGCCTGCGTTATCGTCTGCGGGAATGTATATTGTTTCATGTTTCGGTGCCGCTGCGTGCTCGTCACTTTGTACTGCATGTAAATCGTGTTCGAATAGTATTTCTACACGGATTGCTTATGCTCTTCTTTTTATCGTTAATTCCATTGTACGTCTTTTCTTTGCTTTTTCTATTGTTTTTTTTTAGAAAGAGAGAGTTTGTTAATGTATTTAGTTATCGTGGATTATGCTATCCTCCTGGGCGACTGATAAACTAAAGTCGTTATCAAAAAATTTACTAGACGTCCGTTGTTTCGGCGCACAATGTACAGGTTTTGTCGCCGTTCACCGAATCAACTTTGCATTAATGATCTTTCACTCCATTCTCGCGGTTCTCTTAATCGGCGTACACTCATCACGTAACAAACGCGCTTTGATCCAAAACGGTTACTGGGGTCCCAAGATCCTCGCCTGGTTATTCCTCATTGTCGTCTCATTTTTGATTCCTGATGGATTTTTCGTATTTTGGGGAAATCATATTGCAATTATCGGTGCTTTTATATTTATCCTTTACGGACTTATTTTACTCGTTGATTTTGCTCATTCTTGGGCTGAACTCTGCCTCAATAAAATCGAAACTTATGATTCTCGTACATGGCGAATTATCCTCGTTGGTTCGACTTTGGGAATGTATATTGCTTCTCTCATTTTGACAATCATCATGTACGTTTTCTTCGCAAAGGGATTATGTGCGATTAATCAAGCTGCAATTACTATCAACTTAATCCTTCTCATTATCGTCTCTGCTATTTCAATTAATACTACAGTACAAGAATACAATCCTCAAGCAGGATTAGCACAATCAGCTATTGTTTCGATATATTGCACTTATTTAACAATGTCAGCAGTCGCAGGTGAACCAGATGATAAACAATGTAATCCATTAATTCGATCTCGAGGAACACGCAATGCCTCAGTTATTATTGGTGCGATTTTTACCATCTTGGCAATTGCCTATACGACTATTCGTGCTGCGACTAGGAATAGTAATTCTGACGATGGTGACGGGTACGAATATACTCCTGTTAATCAATCGGTTACCACATCGCAACCGTCAAGAAATGCTATGCGTATCGAAGCAATTCGTGCAGCCGTTGACGCTGGTTCACTTCCTCAATCAGCGCTCTACGAACTCGACTCGGACTCGGACGCGGATTCCACCACTTCTTCCTCCTCTGAATATAACTACAGCGTATTCCATTTTATATTCATTCTCGCAACCCAATGGACAGCTACATTATTAACAATGCAAGTTGACGAAGATCAAGAATCAGGATTTGTACCCGTAGGTAGAACGTATTTCTATACTTGGGTGAAAATTGTTAGTGCTTATTTTTGCTTTGCTTTGTATTGTTGGACGTTGGTGGCACCTGTTGTTGCGCCTGATCGGTTTGGGAGTTATTAGTTTCTTTTATACATGTCTTTGATGATGATGATAATGGGGGTGGGGGCTGTTTTTTTGTCTGTTAAGCTAAAGTAATATGAAATGTTAATAAAATTATAAAATTACGCGCGAAACTTTCCTTTTCCTTTCCTTCTCTTTTCCTTCTCCTTTTCCTTTTCTTGTTCCTTTCCCTTTCCCTTTGCTAATCCGAATCTCCGAATCCTCAATATAAATATTCAAATATATCCTCTTAGCCTAACAGCCTTTATATATATATATATTATGTTTACGGTTTACGTCCAACCTACAATATCTGACTAGTTAGTGCTAAGTTAAACCTACATTCTACAACAAAGTTGTTGCAGAAAAATATAAAAATGAATATACAAACGCGGCAATAGAACGACAGCAGATCGCGCAAAATGACGGATATATATGAGAGAGAAGAAAGGACTAGACAAAAAGGGAAGCGACAAGTGACGTTTGTCTTATAGTCATTGAATATAATAGCAATTAATCGGCAATCAATCAGATATATTTTACGCCTGTTTAAGGGGGCCCACTCCTTATACGGCATGAGCAGTCAATCATCGAATGATAGTTTGAAAAAACGCCGCCGCCGTGTTGAATTCAATACGGCAAATAACATCACCACACCTACTCAATTACCCGCCGTCGCCTACTTCCAGTCTAGTCGCAAAGGCAAACCTCATGAAAGCTGATAATGCATCGAAACTACGTGGCCAACTTGATATGGAAAGCAATGAATTTTTTTCCTGTCCAAATACTGCATCACAACACCATTACTCCACCTCCAGTCAAACTAAAGCCAATAATACGAGTGAAGATTTTCACCTGCAGCGAAGGGCACAAATTCCAGAGTCAGGTTCATCCTCAGTCTAATTTTACAGCTTTTCGAGAGAAAGTTCTTTTGAGTCGGTTTGATCACCAGCAAAGAATAAGATACGTTTCTAAATTAAGACACAATTCATCGACGAACCTGTCAGAATGTAAATGTTAAATAAACTCAGTCTCCAATTTCTTGACGTAGCAGATGTTTAAGAAAAATTCATTAAGAACGGAGAGTTCTATAATAGATGGACAATATCAAATGCATTGAATCTGCAGAATATTAACTGTGATTGAAGATCGAGTCGTTAAATTAACAAATCAATTAAAATACTAGATGCATTCAACATGCGTCAGAAATAGGTATTAATGATTTATTACGTCATTACAACGATTAATGGTAACAATATAGATACAATTCACTCTAACAATATAAAAAGGTAAAAAACAGACTCGCTCACTCACTCCTAAAATACAGCACTCACAGTACCAGCTCTCTATAAACACGGCGCCTCTATCATTACCACATCGCCATCCGCTTCTAACTCCACCTCGACGTTATTATTATGAAAATCCTGAAACATACAACGTCGCACTTCAGTAAATTCTAGTCAATGTGCATCCGTCATAACAACATCGCCTTGCCCATCTACTTCATAGTCGCGATACCCATTCGTACCTCTAATTAGTCTCCGTGACGAGCTTGTAACCGGCCAAGATATAACAGCCCTCTTGCTCACCAACGTCAACTCCATATCGATGTCCATCTTCTCACCAACATCAACAGACTCCAATGTAGCAACCTGTTTGTACCGCGAGGTTAACTCGCTATCCACGTCCATCGTATCAGCATAAAAGTCCTGATCTGGCTCGGCAAAACGAACAGACTTCGGACCTCGATATTCAACCGCTCGTGCCCCACGCTGCGGTTCAAGATCGGCCTTTACTCGTAGAATTGGCTTTACTTTGACTGGAGGTGGAGTGACAGGAACAGAATCATTGCTTCCCACATCAAGTTGGCAACGTAGTTTCGATGCTCTATCAGCTTTCATGAGATTTGCCTTTGCGACTAGACTGGCTTTCTTCCCTTCGTGTCAACCTTCCCCAAGGCCTGACAATGGTCATGGAAAGATTCTTTTTGGCAACCGCTAGCTTTTTGAAAGGCCCATACCTGGCAAGCATGGCTTTCATAAATGCGGCATTATTGCATAATTGATTTCGGATGTTGGTGATTTGACAGAAAGAACAGAATCTGTACACAGTACGGCAGTAAAGAATAGTGGAATATGACAGGGTGTTGCAGGTAAAGCAACCTCTTTCAAACCAAATAAACTCTCCGGACTAGTGGCCGTAGAAGAGATTATTGACTTTAAAGAAGACGGCGTAGCTCGGGAGGTGGCTGTAGACGGGGTAGACAGGCTTGAATCTGACTGAATGTCAGACATTGGAGTAGATGCCGCGAAGCGCAAGTCCTTGGTATTAGCAGCGCCATCAACATATACCTCAGTGTTAAGTGACAGAGAAGAAACATCTACAGGTTTTTCTGAGACAGAAACAGAGGTCAGACAGAAGCAGGAACAACAGGCACCGCGGCAGAGACAAAGTTCTCAGTCGTATCCAGAGAACTCGTCATCACAAACAAGATTCAATTTAGAAAACAGTAAACAGAGATCCAGCTCGTAAGGCTGTGGCTCGGACGCAGGGGTATCTTCATCAGATAAATCAATCTCAGGCGAGTCAGGAATGTTTGCACCAGAAGTAGAGACCGGTGAGTGCAATCTATACTCAAATCCGGCCTCTCGAAAAGCTCGCAAAGGGCGCAGGACAGCGACAGATGCTCGTCGCAAAAGCGCCCGCAATCTCGCTCTTAGCTCAGTCAGCTCCGCTCTAAAAATGTCAATGGCAGACGGACGCCATAGAACAAGCTGTTGAAATGTTAGCAGATTCTGGTGAATAGTGGATTCATAGCTACCTGATGATCCTGGTGATATCTTTCCGACGGTCTGCCGTATACTTGCAGATGAAAGCAATGAAGGAGA
>JAJLWK010000067.1:0-34569 GCA_030570675.1 Myxozyma neglecta | reverse complement strand
GGTGACCACTACTACTGCGTTGATGGTGACGATCATGTATAGTAGGCATACTGACACCTCTGTGGCCAACAACAGTAGGGCTTCCAGATTGCGATTGAGAAGAACTTCTGTGGCGCGTTTGCTGTTGAGGTGAACGTTGTGATGGTTCAACACTCGTTGATCGATTTTCTTTCTTGCGCGTTTTGGGTATAGTTAATCTGTCTCCTTGAGGCGCATCTATAATATACCTGTTTCCTTTCTCATCGTACAAAACCTTCTGACCACCTGATGACCGTGATGACGCTGCCGTATCTGATGCAGACCTAGGCATTTGCCTTACTGTACCGCTTGGAATAACAAACGTCTCGCGCTCACCACTTGTCCTTCTAAATATATTAAGCCACCCAAAATCTGTATTTGAGTTATTAGTACCATCATTACCCTCCCCACTAGAATCTCTATTCCTATATCTCCCCTTTCGTCGTTCATATACTTCACTACTCCCTACACTACTAAAACTTCCCCGCCTAGTCCCAGTTCCTCGTGCATTCGTTGCGTAATATTCTTGTTCATTCGCAATGGCTGCAGTCATAGCAACTCCCCGGTCTAAACGGCCGACTCGGAAAAAGCCGACTCAACTGGTTTATCAAGCATTACTGCATGTCCAATAATCGTTACTCCAGCAGCACCTAAGAGCCATAGAATGGTAGAAATCGGTGATGCTAAAAAGCCAAGGGGAAGTGCAATGATGAGTAGACCAGCGTATAACTGACTCGTGTTTAGTCGCGTGAACCCTGTAACAAAATCTCAGCTTGAGTCATGGACGAATTGATTAAACATACCTAAGTTCAAATCTTGGCCTTTCAAGTAATTGATTCCATACAAACTTCCCGTCACAAAAATCTACTCAATTAGCCTACCTGATTTTCTTCAACGCCTTATCACATCTCAGCACGTGCACATACCAGAACAAACAGCAACAAAATATTTGTCAACAAAGTATACACAGACAGAATAGCAAACACAACCAAGTAATTGGCAGAAAAGTAAGTCAAATTGTACTGAATTCGACTCTGCACTTCGCCCATGTGCTTGGGCTTGGAGACGCGCTTGAAGTCGAGGAATTCACCGACTGGGCGAATTGTTCCAACGCGTGAGCGCAAAAGTGTCGAGTCAGACTGTTTACTGTTACTAAAGTACATTTATACACCTACAACAGACATTAACGTACCTTGAAGCGCTCAACAAATTGTTGTACCTGTATAAGTGATTTCACATGTTAACAACCTTCTTTGCATTATGCCTTCTTTATGCAACGTACCTGGATATTCTGGAACCGCACGTTCATCTTTTCTTTATCTACCGCCAATATACAATAGTTCTGAATCTGACTATTAGAAGAAAATTCCGGCAGGTAGTTCGAAAAAAAGGAGAAAGTCTGCACGCGTTACATAAACTGGGCCGCAAGATGCTTGACCGTTTGGGTAATGTGCGCGGAATTCTGGGGTTTGTAGCAATGCTTAACGCGTCAAGCCACGTGAAATTCGATCCTGGCGCGTCATCGCAACAACTCTTCACGTATTATTGTCTTTGAAAACTTTTATGTTATAGATAAACTGCGGATGTTATAGATAAACTGCGGAGGATAATAAGAATTGTAGCAATATACAATATTTAGCATTAGAGAAACTATCAACTGTCACTGTCGCTGTCTGAGTCTGAGTCTGATGATGAACTGTCGGAGCTGTCGCTACTATCTGATAAACTAGAGGATTCCTCTGAACTTGAACTATCGGAACTATCTGGTGTCTCCACAGAATCGCTAGAGTTACTGGATTTACTGGAACTGCTTGAGCTTTTGGAGCTTTTTGATGAATCTGAATCGGAACTATCCGAGCTTTCTGAATCCGAATCTGATGAATCTGAGCTATCGGAATCTGAACTGCTGGAGTCTGAGCTGTCGGAATCTGAGCTGTCGTCACTACTCTCGGAATCACTTTGTGCCTTCTTGATCTTTTTCACTTCCTCCTCCTCTTTCTTAGCCTTGACTTTCTTTATTTTTGACTTTGTTTCTGCATCTGCCTCAGTCTTCTTGATGCTCTTTTCCTTTTTCACTTTTGACGAGACATTTAACTCCTTCAATACCCTTTTCGCCCATTTTGTTAACTCTTCCTCTTTTTCTTCTTCACTCCCCTTTTCTTCGTCCTTCCCCTTTAAAATGTTCTTAGCTTCCTCAATAACTCTGTTCTTCGCCGCACCATCCGGTAATCCTTTAGCATACTCCACAAATCGATCCTTCCAGCTCTGTGTCATGTCACTGTCATCTTTTGAGCCCACTATGATCTCTTTACTGAATAAATGCCTTAGTACCCAATTTTGCTTTCCTTTTGAAAACTTCCACGCCGCGCGGTCTGTTGCGTATGTATCAAGGTATGATTTATAGTCTGCGTAAAGAGTATCTGGAGACGTAGATATGCTTTTGATCTCTTTTTTAGCTCGTTTCGGCTTCTTAGGAGTCTTTTTGTCTTCTGATGCTTCTTGCTTGGTCTCTGTAGTAGCCGTAGTATTAATACTATTATTTGAAGCAGTTGTAGTAGTGGTAGTTGTGATAATTGTGGTGGTAGTATGCTTCTCAGCTTTTCCACTTACAACTTCCTCTTCAGCATCTTCCAACTTCCGTTTTTTGCTTTTGATTTTCTTCTCCTCCTTCGCCATCTTGTATATACCACTATAGTATAATGTATCAAGTACTAAATGCAGATCAAATCAAGCTATAGTATCGCTGATACAATAATGTATCAAATGCTAATGAAAATATCAACCAATATCAAAAATATTCATCTTTAAAGTTTTCTCGAACTCCCATCGACAATTTAAGGTTTAAAGAAAGCATAACTCATGATCTAATGAAAAATTTCTTATTATGATTATTACACTTGCAATCTATTGAATAATTGATTGCTGATTAAAATAGATTTAGTATTTTAATTGCGGTTGATGATTAAAACTTCTGGACGGTATTCAATTCTGCAATGTGTATACAGCTAGCACCTGAAACATCTGAATTTACGACGGACACAGCTCATGAGCAAATTTGTCATGTGCACAGAGTGGAGCTTTGTCAAGACTGTCAAAGGTTTTATATCAAGTCTAGTTTCACTAAAACCAACGTCGGTGTTGACTAGTTGAAAAGTGCCAACCATAAAAAATAAACCTATTTTTGCCAATGTTTTTCGAATAATTAGCTGGTTCTATCTACCGCTTCTAACTCCAAAAACGACTACAATAAAGAAATCAAAAAAACCATATACATTCAAACCCGCCAATATATATAGATAAATATACAATATAAGAAAGAAAGTAAACCCACTTTTTTTTCAATTAAAATAGTACTGCTTGTAAACTTGACACTTGCTATCCATGAATACACATTTGAACAAGAACCTGTTTTACAACGGTCCAAAACCTTCACAAATACATCTTCATTGTAAAATCAGCAAGACTTTTGCATTGATTTACTTTGAAGTCTTCTTCGAGGACTTCTTGACGGTCTTCTTAGCAGACTGTAAGTGGTGCTCAGGAATCCAGCTCTCGTCATATCCCTTCGAGTCGGCACCAGTCGAAACAGCGGTCTCCGTAGGAGTGACGACGACAGGAGTGCGCTTCTTGGGGGTAGTCTTCTTCTTGGGGAAGTACTTGGGCTGGATGTAGCCGGTGAAAATGTAGTATCCAGCAGCACCGAAAGATGCAAGGAGGATAACATAAAGGAAAATGCTACAACAAAATGTCAGAAATCTTGTGATCGCGTATTGCAGATAAACTTACAGCTGAGGATCGAAGAAAGAAAGAGGAGGATCCTCAACAACAACGGTAGAGTTGTAACTCAAGTACTGAACGAGCTGTCCTTCGAATTCAATCAAAAGTCCAATTCTAAGGAAGTACTCCTTGGGCTCACGGTCAATAGTGAAGCTGTAGGGAACAGGAACCTTGGAGTGAGGAGGGATCTGAATAGGGCCCACTCGAGTAGCAGTGATCTACAGCATAAAAACCATCAGCACCAGATCGTGAATGAATAACCTCGAGGATTGAGTTCATTACGGCTCAACCTCTTTACTGGCAACCCTCATTTCACAGAAACAAAAGAGACATACGTTCTCAAGAGGAGTATCCTTGCCAACCTCGAACAGAGCACCACCAGCAACCTGGACAATAGCCTCAGTATCCTCGTCGTTAGTGAGAGAAATCTCGACATTAGTCTTGACAGAGTTCAGAATAACAGGAGTCAAAGGGCTCTTGCTATCTAAGAACGCAGTGGCGAGAGAAAACTTGGGCGCAATGGCATCCTCAATATCTTCATCAACGTCTTGTGCCAAAACCGAGTTCGTGGCAAGAGCTGCAACGCCGAGAAATCCAATAACCAATTTAGCAGAAAACCTCATGTTGAGCAAACAATTAACGAAGACGCAAAAAAATCAACACAAATCAGGCAATTGCGGTGCGCAAAAATTTCACAATTGATAGTGTTGTTTGCGATAGCGTGCAATAATTCTGACTAGAACATCGTTCAAGGACAAGCCTGGTGACTCCAAATACCCTAACCTTGATACTTCCTCGCGTGGTCAATCTGATTAGGAAATATATCAATCGATCAGTCTCAGATACACTTTTAGTTTAAATATTGCGGACAGATGTCAACTTTAAAAGCGCAGTTGCTACCATGCATAAGAGTAGTCTCTCATATACTTGCTACACACATTGCTGCACCAATTACCCATTTACCGTAAAATCCACTCATTGACTTTTTAAACCTATACAATATATTGATGCAATTGACTATAGTAAAACAATATGACAACCTAAAGTTCCTTTTCCACCCCATCCTGATCTAGGTGTTAGCTGCAAATTAATCTGTGCCCTCGCATTCGCTCCTCCAATGTCTCGAATCAAGTTGATTTCAATAGGTCTCTGTATTTGGAATCAGTAAATGATAATGTCTTGAATATTATGTGCACATACACCTTGATTTTGAGAGACTACTGATGAGACTCGCGCTAGTCGCTGGTGATTCTCTGCGTGAGCGTCTCCAAATCTCACAATCCTATCTCCCTGCTGGAGGCCCTATTACAAAAATCAGTTAAAATTTTCTCATTTCAAACTTCCAGATTGAATATTAAACTAACCGCTTCTTGTGCAGGACTTCCTTCTTCCACGGATTTCACACGTGCAAATGCAATTAATTCCTCATCTGGGGACGCCACCCTGAATCTGTCTATTGTTGCTATTAGAAACAGCCTCGCGCAAACTAGCATGATGCTCGTGAAGTGCTTGCTCCATTCGCTCCATCAAGGCTTTTAGGTCATTTCGTAGACGGATTACTCTCGTTCGTGTAATTCTGACTATTTCTTATTAGTACTCGCGCTCGTGGCAGATAAGGTTGAGGCAAAAAGACAGTTATGTACCCTGTGCAACATCTATATCATCTCTTGGAAATCCATCAGAGGTAAGCAATGGTGTATGCATATCGACATTGTGCTATATCAGTCAGCATCAGATGCATATCAATTTATAGCATTCAACTCACTGATTCCAAAACAGCAATCAATGCTTCTAATTCACCCTCCAGTATTTCCCTCTGTCTTCTCAGCATCATCAATGTCGGGCTGGCAACCTCTCCTGATCTATTCCTTCCATTTCCTGAAAGTTCACTTGTACTAGCTATCCTTTCCGATCTTGATCCAGTACTGCTACCTCCCACCGACGGATCATGTATATTTCCATTCATAACTGTAACTTCTGCAATTAATTCGAATTCAAGTCAATCCTTAAATCTTCTCTTTAGAAATTATTGCCCTGTAATCTTAGATGAAACGAATTATCTCCTGGATGAATTCGTCGAACAAACTCAGAGTTTGGGATCAAAATTGGGTGTATAAACTTAACTTCAGACTTCGCTCCCTACACATTCAGAATTTTAAACCGCCATAACTGCCTCAATTTTACTTCAATCCGGCTAATTTTTATCTCATCTTTACAATTATAGCTTGCTCTACTTTTTTCGTATAAAAAGTACAAACAAATAAAAATGTGTTTTCAATGAGAATTAAAACAAAAATTGTGCCCTAGGTGGGAGTCGAACCCACGACCTTGAGATTATGAGACTCACGCTTTAACCAACTAAGCCACCAAGGCATTTGTTAGTTGGTTTGAAAATATGGCCTTAGTCATTAAATTATTGGGAGCTTAAAGTATCACGTGACGTGTGATGTCTTCACTATACAGATGAGCAGATTGAAGTGTGACCTTACTCAGCTATGCTTTAAAGATGATTGGTTTCCGGATCTGGCAATTACTCATACTCGGACCACCGTGCTCAATTAGGACAAATGTCACAAGTGAATCCATTGATGTGATCATATACTTATTGAAGGTTTTCGGAGATTTACTTGATTTATAATTGGTTTGGCAACTCTAAAGATGGACATGAGGTGCTTGTTCTTAATTTGTCTATTTATACTTGGAGGTTTGTCCCATCTTTTGTAGTCTACTTATCCAGTCAGTTATTGTCTACATTCAATTTACCTTTATTCAGTTTATTCCAGTTATCTTCCAACTCTAGTAGTTTTCCTGTTAACTGCGGGCATCCCTGTCCTCCGCCTCTGGCGGGCCCGCAGTCCCTGAAGTCTAGGGATCAGCAATCAGTAAGCTTAAGGTGCACATGGCATGAAGCAAACCTTTCTGTTGGAAGCTACTGGTCGACTGATCCCCTGACAAGCTTCCAACCGAAAGTCTTGCTTCATGCTTCATGCTTCTTATTCTTATTTTATTCAATTTTCTTCTTTCAACTTTTGTTTGTTTTCATTTACTTGTTTAATTTATTAAGTTATGGGTTAAGTTTGTGAAGTAGTCTGATTCTAAGCTCTTTTTGTCTCTGAGCCAGCATTATGTATGTAAATGCCTAATGATGACCATTCCAGTGGAATGTGAAATGGTTTCCATGGAGTCAATGGGAGTAGCAAATACTGGCTCAGGACACTGACATTTGAATCTGAATGTCCTCATCCATTTCTATTCCAGAGTTGGATGTAGAAAGCTCAGAGGAAGGGAGTGTGAAGTCCTCTTCCATGTCTCCGACTGAGACTGTAGGAGAAGGCTAAGAGGTGGGTGGGTAGGGGATCTTGTTTATTTCTGTCGTCAAGATTGTAGCAGAATATTGAGCAGGCTCAACAGAAAAAGTTCTTGAGCTGATGGAGTTACTAGTGCAGGCTGCGATAAAGCAGGGCAAGCAGAAGAAAAGAACTCGGGGAGAGCCCTTTCTGCAGTTGATGCAAATTGGCGAGGGTCAGATGTAGCAGGGGGTCCTGTATTACCGGAGGAACAGGACCAGAGGCCAGATCCCCAGGAGCTGCCTGGGGTTCACGACGCATCATGGGGCAGCGCGTAGGAGGATGATGCCTAGCTTCACAATGAGTGCACTTTGGAGCTTTGGGGCATGCAGACCTGCAGTGTTTCATCGTGGCAGTAAGTGCATGCAGTTATATGATTCTGACTCATTTGGATTCCAAAGTCTGTGAGCAGAGGTTCACCAGCAAAAGAGATGGGGAGCCATGCAGAAAGAGGAGTATCTGCATTGTACAGTTGAACAGTTGCCAAGTAATTGGAGGAGTGGCTAGCACCTGGCATGAGAGGGTGGAGCTCGAGGAGCTTGCCAAATGCTGAGATAGCAGTGGAGACGGAAGAGTGGAATTGAGATTTGGCAGCATTGTCGTCGAAAGCATGGTAAATGCCTGTGAAAATGTAGGCTTGATGCTTGTGCATCTCATCAGTTGGATAGAGAGGTCTGAATGTGATTGTATGATCATCATAAGGAAGAGATTGCTGGCAAAGCAAGTGGAGTAAGGCATTGGAGGAGCAAATGATGATTGAATACATTGGGTTTTCAGGGTGTCAAGAGACAACTGAGGAGTTAGTTTTGAGAGAAGATTTTACCATGTCCCCCAGCTTGGCTAAGTCAATTGGAACAGGCGACATGACAATAGCGGCATTGCGAGAGCACATGTCCATAGGAGCAGGGCCTCTCGGTTGGGGGCCGTCACTGCTGTATGCAGCATGCCTCTCCATGCAGATGCCATGGAGGCCAAACAGCAAATAAAAGAAGTGCAATCGAAAGAGCAAGACTAGACAAATCGATTTATGTAGGTGGCTTCAGATTTAAAGCAGTATCTGTAAAGAGATGGTCCAATTTAAATCCAAGTGATGCCCTCTCTCCACTCAAAAAAAAAACCCTCCACTTGGATTTAAATCAGACCATATCTTTACAGATACTGCTTTAAATTTGAAACCACCTACATAAATCGATTTGTCTAGTCTTGCTTTTATTTGCAAAAAGATTTTGTTTTAACAATGGATGCAAGATGATGGGACTAGGAGCCATTCTGGAAAAATGGCACCAAATAAGCCGATTGGCGTGAAAAGATATTTCAGCAAGAAATGCAAGGGAGTCAGCTTAACTACAGTGTCCAGGAAAAGGAATTCCTAGCAATCATCAAGTCCCTCAAATTCTTTCACTACTTGCTTGTGGGGCGACACTTTGTGCTGAAAACTGACCATTTTTCTTTGACGTATCTACAATCCCAATCAAAGGCCCCACAGAAATGATTTGCACGATGGCTTGACTACCTCTCCGAATATGACCAATTCATAACATCATGCAAATCATAAGGGTAGTCACCTTGGATAATTTGACCTGATACTTAATCTGCTGCTGAAGTCCTGCAATGAAAACTTGCGGGGCAAGACGAACGCGGTAATCTGCTGGTTGGATCAAGGTTAAGATGGATTTGAACTACTGGACATAATGCTGTACAGATCCGGTCTGATGGAGGTGAAAGAGTCATTCCACAGCTTCGGCCAAGTCTTTCTTAGATGTGAGGTAGGCGGAAAAGGTCTCAACTTTGTCATAGGATATGGTGTCCAATTCATCCTGGTGGTCTGCGTACCAATTGATTGCGTCCCCAGACAAGTATTCTGAAAAGAATTGGATCTTGTCTAGGTCGGAGGTAAGGCCCAAATTGCACTGGTTGACCTTCAGCTCATTGAGGAAGGCACGGATGCGAGCAGCATTGCGTTCACCATTATATTTGATGATGATATCTTGAGAAACTACTGCGATCTGCTGGTGGTTCTCTGATGAGGAACAGTATTTTCGGGATCGATAGTCGGCATTGCTACCATATGTTAGCAATCCGATCAACAGAATGTCCCAAAGGAACCAAGTTAAACACGAGAACAACTTACTGTTGACCGGATTACTAACTTGAACAATGGAACGGAAGTTTTTACTTGATGATAGTAATAGAGAGAAGAGAAATTAATTAATTTTTGAAAGTCGGGACAAACCCCCAAATTTATAGACAAATAAAATAGAAAATGAAAAGAAAAATAAATCTGACAAATAATAACAAATCAACATGAACTCTTTGGTTATTTTTAATAATTTTAAAAACTTTTCTTAACATGAGAACCCAAATACCAGATATGGTAATAATAATTCAGACTTGCCTCGATTCCAAAATTCATGAAAGCATGTCATTGGACCCACTAATTGTATCATAATTAATTCGTATAATAGTCGCCGCTCACGCAATGACCTTTTCAAAATGGAGAGCCGGTTGAGCAAGGACCTTGTCAACGTAATCAAGGAAATAGTAATCGCGAGTTGCAAGTTGCTTGAAATATCAATATTGCACGTGATAATCATAACTCCCACTCACGTGATTATTCAAAGTTCTAATTGATTGTCGTAACCCTGATCTCTCACATCACGAATCAAAAAACTAGTCTTTTATAAATCCAAATAATTACAAAATTTCCCCGCAATTGAATGATTTTGTTTGATTTATATTTTCAATTAACTTTTCTCAAAATTAACAATTTATGAAAAAATTTAGAAAAAAACATTCAAAGATTCAAAGTTTTATAATTACACTAAATCAGATTATTTGAAAATTTGTCTATATTGATGGAAAGCTTTCTGTAGATATCAGAAAGTTGAAAAAAAAATCATACGGAGATCCAATTACCCACCAATAATAAATCAAGAAATAAATCAAGTAAAAAACTTAGCACCAGGAAAACAGTTAAAATAAAAGCATTTTGCAGAGTAAAACGCTAGCTATAGTGTGATTAATTACATAAATACTTATAAAATGAATAGCAGAAAGAGTTATGGGATTGCGTGGAGTCTGAATTTGCATTTTGAAGTGGTCTATATAATTTACTTAAGAAGAAAAAAGACAGAGAAAATAATAACAAATATCATGTTTTTCTAAGTGCAATTTATTAAAAAACTGGTGTTGAGTATACCATATAAAAGGAATATTTCACATATGCAAAGAAAAAATGTTCCGGGATGTAATCAAATCAGAACTGCATTTTTCTTTATCGCCAATTGGTTTGCTTCGGTATAAGTATCTTTATCTTTTTATTATAGTGCATCCACTTTAAGGAGAAGAATAGCTGATTTTTATATAGATTGATTTAGAGTCGACAGTTGAGTTTACTTCAAGGATAATTGATTATTACCTTTCAGATGTCAAATGTACAGGTTTTTAACGACATCGCCAGTAATTGTAAAACTGCAAGCATACAAATATAAGCAATGGAACAAAACTGAATTACAAAACCAGACGAATAAACCAAGGAATGACTCGTAGTTGCCCCGCCATAGGCCATACAGACCTACACATTTTCCTCAAACCAAGCAAACTTCATCTCGATTACAATCTACGTCACCAAAACGGCCGGCTAAAAAATGAGAAAAATAAAAGTCTATCATTATCAGTAGCAATGCGCGGGAAGGCAGGCATTACGGAAGGAAAGGACATAGGAGGCTTCTTCAGAAAAGAAGGTTTGGACATCTTTGGGTTGTGGTTTACCGAGTAACCTTAATTTTTGTGTATAGAGACATGAAAGTACTACAACTATTGTCGTAAAAATACAGAAAATAAACGACACATAAATAAAAAATGTACAGCAACTGAACTAACAAAAAACCAAATAACAGGGAAATAAGACAAATAAAAGTAATAAAAGTAATAAAAGTAATAAAAGTAATAAAAGAAAGAATAGAGGCTCAAGATCACAACTCGGAGAAGCCCAGTACTCAGACCGGCCAAATCCGACGACAGCCACTTAAATGCACATACCCGCCTTGCCAACATTGCACACCGCCGCACGCCGCAGACAGAACTCAAATAAGGAAAAAGGAAAGCCAGACTGCGTCATTGGCAAAACTTTGTGAAATGGACGGCCGGGTGGTCGGTTGGTAGAAGCGCGCGGCGGGATCCGATGGGCGACGATCTGAGTGGAACTGAGATTGAAGGAAATTAGCGCAGGGCCGCGCTGACTCGGCAGGTCGGGCCTCGGGAGCGCGGTGCGATGGGGTCAAAGTGCGGCGGGAGGAACACCTGTGATTGCGGATTAGCGATTAGATATCAGTAGACGATAGTTTGTAAGTACTATAAAACTCCACGAGTGCCCATCATCGTGAGATTTCCCCCTTTCTCATCACACATTACAACCCACTTTGACTGATAACAATGTCGACTACAGTTACCATGACCGCACCAGCTCCCGCCGTCGTGGAGGAAGATATTCTCCGCGTTGAGCCTTTACCTGGCCGTACCTTTGGCGCCCGCGTAATCATGCCTTCCTACGCCCGTGATCCCAAAGATCTCAACGAAGAAGACTTTCAAAGATTATACAAAGCAGTTCACGAACATCTTGTCGTTGTACTTCCCGACCTCGCTGATCTTGATCCTACATCGCAGTATGAATTGACCAAACGATTTGATCCTACTTGTGAAGGCGCATACGGACACTCAAAGGAATTTCGCCATCAAAAATCCGTGTTGAAGCGTGATGGATCGTCGATTCCTAGACAACCACAAGTCCAAATTCTCGGACAAGGTCGCGCAGATGGTCACGAAGGCGTTGAGTCGTTGGAACTTCGCCATCCTACACATATGTCATTCCACAAGGACCCTTTGACTGAACAAGAAATGGCAGACGGATACACTCGTTTTTACAGATGGCACATTGACTCGGCGTTATACGATCTTGCACCTCCTGTCGTTACTACTTTGCTTGGAATCGACTGCCCCGTTGGAAGTCGTCAGAAGATTAAACTCGATACTACAACCGGCGAAGTTCTCGAGTCTGATGTTGCTGCTACTGCGTTTGTTTCCGGCGCTGACGCATTTGACTCTCTTACTGATGAGCAAAAGAAGTTTGCCCTCTCAACTACAGTCGTGTATGCTCCTCACCCATACATTTTCATCTCTCCTGCTCGCGCTACTTCAGATGGTTTAACTATGGTCTCTGAGAACCTCGAATTGCCACTATCTGAACTTCCTGAATGGGAAGAGTCAAAGATCAAGCGTCTCCCCTTGGTCTGGACAAACCCCGTCACCGGCCGTCATCACCTCCAAGTTCACGGCTGCTGTATCTGGAAACTCGAGACCGCAGATGGTGTTCAAGAACTCGCTCAAGCCCGTGAGACAATCCACAATCTGATGAAGACACAGTTGACCAAAGACCGTGTATACTTACATGATTGGCAAAAGGGTGATTTGGTTATCTTTTTTAACCGCGGCGTGTGGCATTCGGTTACGGGACAGTTTAGTCCTGAGGGACATCGATTGATGCATCAGTGTAATATTGCCTCTGGTGTTGATCCTGTTTGTGTTAATTAGTTTGATTTGACCTGTTTGCGTTTAACTAGTTCATTCAATTCGAAGATGGGTAGGAGTTACAGTAACAAGTTTTTTATATTCTTTTTCTTAAAATAGCAAAGCAATAAAAATTGATAAAGTTCAACATTAATATCGTACTTTTAAAAGTAATCACTTCGCGATTCTTTAAAAGCTAAAACAATCAGAACTAGCAAATCTAGCAGCACACATAACAGCATAAAAATAAAAAAAATCAATGTATCAACGTACTTAAGCAATCAGCAACTGATTTCCTTACTACCCGTTCAACTCTTAAGGCGTCGTACATTGTACATACAACGCGTAATATTTTTTACAACCGTAATGTCAGTTACACACAGACGAGACCGAGATTGTTCAAGTTCAGGCAATCCAACTATTGACGAAAATGAATTGCACTATCCGCCATAGACTTAACTGCTGGCCACACCGTAAAGACACAGAGGACATTTAATTTACAAACAATGATCTGTTTGAGAGTAGATGTTTATGTTTTCTGAAAAAAGTGATTTCGCATTGACTAGTTGAGCAAATCCGCCTTTATGCTGGTTGCTACCGTACGTTAACAATTAGATAAAATATATTTATATGTATATTATTCATCAAGAATAAACTAAGCATAGTTGAATTAATAAAGCAAATCACAAACACAAAACATATAAATCAGCTAAAATCACTAAAATCAACTATCAACTATCAACTAAAATCAAAAATTAACTAAAAATCTTCTTAACCCTATCAAAAAGCGACGATTTATGTTTCTTATGCACATCGCCTGACGAAGCCTCTGTATGCGTCGCAGCCGGAGCAGTCGTACTCGCAGCAGTCTCAGTCGCAGGCGCAGTAGCAGCAGCCGTCTCAGAAGGCAACGAAGGTTTCGATTCAGGCTGCGGTGCTTCATCTTGCGCTGCTTCGGCAGTATTCTCCTTTTTCGCAAAGGCTTCCATCATTTGTGGCGTATTAGGCAATACGATTCCTGGAGTTGCATTAAATGCATTGAACCCTGCCGTTGCAGAGGCTTCAGATGTAATTTTGTCCTCAGTTTTCGGCACAGATGATTTAGGATTTGAAGTCAATGCCTCAATAGCTTCCGCATTTTTTGGAATAACAATACCAGGCGCCGCATTTAAAGCGCCAATATGCTCGTCATAAGAAGTAACAGGACGCTCAGCAGTTTCCGTTTTTGTAGGTTTAATACTTGGGTTTTTGAATTTATCGCTGAGTTGCACGCCGGCTGGAATATCGAGGTTAGACGCATCTGGTACGCCTTTGAGTTTCATTCCTTTTGTATTGATTTCTTTTGCTTCTGCTGTTGATGCAGTAGTAGAAGCAGGAGAAGTAATAGGAAGACCGCTTTCAGGAATCATGCTTGTACGGGCTTGTTTACTCATGAGAGTAACTTGTTCAAGATCAATCACGTTATTTTCCTGTCCAGCAGAATCGTGCTCAATTTTAGCATTCGGATCAACGCGCCAGTCGTTATCTACCACAAACTACATACCCAAATTAACACTACAGCCACACAAACAACAAATATAATAAAAAAGATAGATACTTTATAGGTGATTTTCTCACTGGGAAGTGGGATGGTAACTGCCCAGGATCCGTCAGGTTGCTGAACTAAAGGCGATGACTTTGTCCAGTTATCGAATGATCCGGTGACGTAGACTTCTTTTGCGGTCGGTTCCGCAGGCCTTTGAACTCTTAATAACTTGTTTACTTGAAAGAAATAGCGCTTACCAGGTAAAAGTATGGGAAAAGGTCATGTTGGTTGCAGAGGAAGAAGTGTGCTGACAGCGGTTTAAGTTCAAAGCAGGCTCATCGCGAATGACATCATTGTCGCCACGGCGCCGCACAATCTCCACACTACGACAACTATGCTACAAATATACAATAATACACAGTTATAGGAATATATTTAGTACCGTAACCCAAAGAAACAATCAGCACAATGTAGACAAGTTGTAGAAAGCAGTTAAGCGACGATCTTGGCCTTGATAACGTCAAGCAACAAAAGAGTGTCGGCAGCAAACTTTCTTATTCCGTCCGAGAGCTTCTCGACAGCCATCTGGTCCTCGTTGAAGTCGAAGCGGAAAGCAGGCTCGTCGTCGATGTAGGTCTTCCTAGCAATGTCGAGCGACGCAGCGGCCTCGGCGTCGAGCTTCTTCGGAACAGGCTCGGTCGAGTTGTAGAGCTCCTCGAGAAGCGAAGGGGAGATGGTGAGGAAGTCGACGCCGGCGAGCTCCTTGATTTCGCCAGTGTTGCGGAAGGAGGCGCCCATGACGATGGTCTTGTAGCCGTACTTTTTGTAGTAGTTGAAGATGTTCTGGACCGAGATCACACCGGGATCCTCGGCGCCGGAGTAGGTCTTGCCGGTCGCGGCCTTGTACCAGTCCATGATGCGGCCGACGAAGGGCGAGATGAGGGTGCAGCCGGCCTCAGCGCAGGCGACGGCCTGGACGAAGGAGAAGAGCAGGGTGAGGTTGGTGTGGATGCCGTAGTCCTTCTCGAGCACACGCGCGGCCTGGATGCCTTCGTAGGTCGACGCGATCTTGATGAGCACGCGCTCCTTGTCGATGCCCTGGGCTTTGTAGAGGTCGATGATCTTGAGTGCCTTCGCGATGGTGCCGCTCTTGTCGAACGAGAGCCGGGCGTCGACCTCGGTCGAAACGCGACCAGGCACGATCTTCAGGATCTCGCGGCCAAACTCGACCAGGAGCTGGTCCAGTGCCTCGGACGCCTGCTCCTCGACGGACGCGCCGTGCGCCTTTCCGTACGCGACGGCCGCGTCGATCAGCGCCGCGTACTCAGGCTTCTTTGCAGCAGCAAAGATCAGCGACGGGTTCGTGGTCGCGTCCTGGGGCTTGTATTTGGCAATTGACTCGAAGTCGCCGGAGTCGGAGACGACGACGGTGCCGGATGCCTTTAGTTGTTCGAGAGAGGACGCCATTGTTTGTTTACTGTTACTGTGTTTGTGTAAGAAACAAGAAAGAAGGAAGAAAGCGATTTATTCTTATGCGCCCGGAGTTCACTCGCCCGCCGCCCCGCCGCCGCCTGTCCTCGGCCCGCAACCATCCGAGCTTTCTGCTCCATTTTACTTTTGCTTTTGCTTTTGCTTTTGCTTTTACTTTTACTTTCGCTTCACTTCTACTCTGCTTCCTGCATATCCGCAAAACCCGCTCTGCAGATAACGCCCGTCCATTCTGTGATTCGCCTATCGTACACTTCTCAACACCAATAACAACAACAACAACAGTAACAAGTAAATAATACTATACATCCTGCACTCTCACTCCTCCTCCGAACTGGACTCGTCGCTGTCGTCCTCCTCCGAAGACGACGAATCGTCAGAGTCGCCGCCATGCTTCCGCTTAGACTCCTTCTTCTTGTTCTTCCCATTCGCTCCTCCGCTAACTCCCCCTCCCCCTCCCCCTGCACCGCCCCCGCCTGCGCCGCCGACACCGCCACCGCCGCTCTTGTTCCCGCTGCTGCCGCCGCCGCCGCCTCCAGTGTTCTTCGTCACGTAGTTGTACAGCTTCACCAGCGTAAACGGATCCAACTGATCCACGTCCAGCTCAATCTCGTCCTGCTCCGCGTTCTTCAAGTGCGGCATAGACTCTTGTATCATCTTCACCACGTGCTGCAGCTTCGGCGCTGACAACTCTGTAATCTTCTCCGATAGCTCCTTCTTCATGTCATAACTCACGTGCGGCACAGGCGCTCCCGAAACTGATCCTGTCCGTCCATTCTTCTTCTTGGACGACGACGACGAAGACGACTTCTTCTTTGTTGACGAATCTTTCTTCTTTTTCTTGCTAGCTTCCTTCTTAGCCTTCTTCATCATCAGCAGCTGACTTTGCATAGCCATCAACTGCTGCTCCAACAAATTAATCTGATCACTGTTGTCCTCTTCCTCTTCACTTTCCTCCTCTGACGATTCCTCAACCGGCGACTCCGTCACCCGTGCTGGTGGCGGTGCTGGTTTCTCAACCCATTTCTTGTCAAAAATCATCTCTAACCGGTGTCCCATCACGTTAACCGGCGACGTCTCGGGATTAAACTTGTAGCAGTTCCGAAACATTAACCGCACATCCTCTTCAAACTCATCTCCCGTTTCGTACTCATTATTATTAAGTTTCGTTTGAATAGTACTTAAATCCATAGGCTTCTTAATCACTTTAAAGTATGACGGACAATTAAGCGCAACCGGATCCACCGGCTGCAAAAATGGATATGAAAATGACTCGTATTTTTTGCTCTGTAACTCCTTCAAAACCTGTCCACAGAATTTCAACTCGGCAGCGTACTTCTTCCGCCGTGGCTTAGCCTCGCTATATGGCAAGTCCTTTGGCCGCGGTGGATGAATCTCACGCTTCGGTCGACCTGTCTCGGCTGCTGCTGAGTCTCGTCGAATAATAGGCACTCCAGATGGTGTCAGTGCAAATGCTTGATCTGTTGTACCATTCTTTGTCAGACTCTTTTTCCGCTTGCTAGCATTCAAATCTGGCTTGATATCCGCAGGCGGCATCTGTTTCAATTGTCGTTCAAATGAACTCTTTAAACTGCGTGCCATTTCTGCAATCTTTGATTCTGCACCATTGTATCGCGCACAGTTACTCACAATCAAATCGAAATCAGCAACAAACTCGTCAATAGTACTGTATTCACCAGCTGTCAACTTCTTCTCCATCGTAGACAGATCCATCGGGTTTGTAATCACAGTCAAATAATCAGGAATGTTAAGCTTCACAGGATCTACAGGAACTAAGAAAGGGTATGCATCTTTGAGTCGTTTTAGTGATCGCAGCATGCTATGAGCGTATTTTGTTTGGTGCTTAGTCAGAGGTGCAGATGATGGTGCGGAGTTGGGTGTGGGTGTAACAGCGGCAGCTGGTGAGGACTGTGTGGCGTCGGCGGCCCTTTCTGTGACAGTCTCTGCCGCTGATGTCGGGTTTTCATTCTGTTGCTCTGACTTTGGTTGTATTTCTTTTTCTTGCTTTTCATTTTCATTTTCATCTTCATCTTCGTTTTCAATTTCAGCTTTTACGCGCTTCGCTGGCGGTTCACTGTCGTTATCTGGCGCGTCATGAGTGGTTTTCTCTGCTTCTGAGTGGCCGTTAGTCGCAGGTTCGACCGCGGAGTCGGCGTGATGGATCGGCGGCGACGGAATCGGCGGTGAAAGCGGTGCCGAGTCCTTTGAGCTCAGAACTTCGTTTGGCTCTTCCTTGAACGCGCGTCTGTAGATACAACAATATCAGCACTCGGCACATATAAAGAACAACACACAGCCTGCAGAAAAAAGAAAGAAAAAACGCGTCGCGTTGTCTCCAACAAGGCGACTAGATCTGGCGCGCCTTGTGTCTCGCACCCACGCGACAGCCTTTCCCAAACAAAACAGCAGCACTTACACCGCATCCACGCCCGACTCAGCGGTCGCAGCACCAGCAGACGCCTTCGCCATGTCCGCGGCCGGGTCCATGATGGCCATCGTGAGACTGTGCGTTGCGTCCAGCAGGAGGAAGAAGGCACAGAGGAGAGGGTAAGTCCGCGATGAGAGGGCTAGGGCACAGCTCTAAGACGCACAACGCAGCGGGAGGAAGCGGAAACAAGTGGGAGCGGGGACCGGCCCGAATTTATTGGCCGCGCACCCTCAGCCGCCACCGCCCGTGATTGGTCCGCACAGCCACGGCTCGTCTCGCCGCACGCAAGGGGATGCCCGGTTCTTGCTCTTCAGCGCCCGTTGTCTGTCGGCGGCGGCAGCTACTGTTTGTAATAATTGGTGCTCTGTAAAGCGTGCACAGTTTTACTCTGCTTTTGGGCGAATTTCTTGCATGTTTGGCGCGTTGGAGGTTCTCGCTACAAAATGCGCCGCTTACACTCGTGGCCGAATTAGGCAGCCTAACCCTGACTCATCTGCCCAGCCACATCTTAACCCTTTCCCGAGAGGCTCATCGATCTTTCTCTTGTCTTCCTTATGTAATATAGTTTTTTCTTGTCGTGCGCCCGTTCATTAACGTTGGACAATAAATAAGCAAACATATAAATAAAAAGGGGATAATAATGTGGAAAACTAGCAAAACTCAATAACAACAAACCAAAACAAAAACACTCAATACTCTGCGATACTCGTTACTTATACAATATCTCTTTAAACTACCTCTACTACAGCCTCTGTCGCGTCATCCTCCTTTTTCTATCGTGGTCTCATCTCCCTATGTTACATCGTCCATCGTCTTCGTAATTCATCCTCTACTCAATCAGTCCCGGTGCGCGTAATCGCACATCCGATCTGCATACTCTTTGTGTGATGAGAAGGCCCCACTATAATCCTCGTTAGTAAATAATTCCTTATAAAACTCTTCAACTTGAATATAAAACTTACAGGATGCGGTCGATGGCACAACAACCTCTCCAACACCACCCGTGCAATATGCTCCTGAATATCTTGCTGTTGGCTGTTCAATGGCGCAGACTCATACAAGTACAGCACCAAGCTTGTGAAATAAAGTGTGTGACTGTTTGGATATCTCAACTGATTCGCAATAGCGCTCAACAAGAAAAATCTACCCTCAGGCCCCAATTCCAGAAGTAAATTCGTGAAAAATGCTACGTAATTAGTCTTCGCATTGAACGAAATCGTACCATCCGCTGCTGCTTTGCTCTTCATGTCTATCACCGCTTGCTGACCTACATACAATACTAGAGCATTCATAGCAATCGTGTTGGTCGTCACGGTTGTGAATCCAAGTCCAATCTCGGTACGCGAAGGCTGATTCGCAAGTTCCTTCAACAAAGGTCCTAAAGAAATCACATTTGCGTTGCTCGACTTCAGGTATGTATTGACAAACTCAAGCATACCAAATGCCTCCACATCATCTGCGGGATTCTTAGCCAAAACAGGATCCTGCAGGCTTTCTGGTAATTTCTCCATCTTGAATCCCGGAGCAAACGGATCTGGTAAGGCCATGTTTTGAGGGAAAGCACTCAAAATCAAATTGCGAAGCTGAATGCAGCAAATTGGCACAGCATTGCAAAGAGTATAGTGATACTGCACCAAAAATTCAGGAATATCATGCAATAACACCAACACAATTCGAAGAATTCCCTTGTAGATATAGCGGATACTTTCCGGAAGGTCGGATCCAACAATATGCATACCAATGAACTTAAGAAGCAACTCAATCAGTTCCACAAATGACCGCCATCCTTGTTTCTGGTCGAGCTGTAGAATTTTAGGCATAAACATACGATGGGAGATCAGTGTCATCCATGCAAATGTAAATCCTGGGAACGCAAGTGGTTGCAACGCTTTAAAAATATCTGCCATCAGTAAATAGAAGCTTGCCTTATATTCAGACATGGGTTCTTCAATTTCGACAAACTCGCACAGAATGCTTGAGAATAATCTGAAAAACGGTTGCCCATTGAACGCATCTGCCTGTGTCTCGTGTGCTTGAGCAAATACCAGAGCATACACACTCATTATCGACTTGAGATACACAATCTTTGTTGTCTCACCCTGCTCTTCGTGAATCTTGAAAAGCATAATGGTAAGCTTAGCCAAAGCATCCATCGCAATGATTCCATCTTTTGAAGTCAACGCATTGTTAATCATTCGAATCTGCAAGTCCTTCGCATACGCATCCAAGCAGAACTCTAGTGCATTTCGGAAAAAGACGCCAAGATATTTGTCATCATCCAAAATGCCTTTCTCAGCCAACTGCAAAATAAAAACGTTCAACAGCTTCTCGCTCTTGGCAGGGTGCTGTAAAAGTCTAACCCACTCGTTAAAAATGTAGCTCATCATTTCCTTCTCTGTGATGTCGGCGCCCGGAATAGCTGGCAGTGCTGCACTTCCTAATGCTTGAATAAGCTGTATCGCGATAGGTTCAGGCTGTGGTTCGTTTGCGAGAGCTTCCATCGCTTCCAGACATAATGAAAAGTCTGTTCGCAAAGCACACGGGTTCTCACCAAGTAGAGCTTCGTGAATGAGATTAGCAATAAATTCAATTGCTGGAAGACGATGAGCAGTGAGTAGCTTCGACAGGTTGAGATCAAGCTCTTGAGGGCGAACCAATCCCAATCTCATGAGAGTGATCATGACCGGAACGTTAAATTTGCGCTATGTTGAAAAATGTTAATAAAACTATATAAACCAAACAAAAGCGGTACATACCTCATCCTCAGACATTATTAACCACAAAACAACCTCCTTAGAGGTGGCAGCTGATAAATCGCACAGTCTAACAAGCAAATATCCAAGAGCTTCACGAGCAAGTTGCGAGTCCGCAACAGTGAACAGAATACTGACTGTGAGTTGCGAAGTGCGCAGAATAATCTGATCTCGTGCCGGGCTTCGATTTGCAACTGACAAAATCGAGTTTACAGTTGCCTTTACGCGACTGTCAGCGGGAAGCTGCTCGTATGAACCATCAGGAAGCTCTTTAATAGTCTTAATCATGGAATCAAGTGCGTTCTAAAAGACCATTAGTGAAATTCAGAATATAGAAATTTGAGGTTACAAACCTGTAAAGATGCAAGTGTCTGCTGCTCAAGAGCCGGAACTTTGCCAGCAGCTGATAACCTATTAACATCGCCCAGACTTCCAACGGCGTCAACACTCTGTTGGGTAGAGGCTTGAGGTCCGTGAATAGGGCTATCAAACTGTAGGCCCGGTTGGGATGCCTGTTGCTGTAAGGCAGGCATGTGTCGGTTCTGTTGCTGCACATGGGACAAACCTAATGGCTGTTGCTGTACACCAGACTGAATATTTTGGGGCATCTGCTGTTGCATCAACATATGATTCTGTGAAGCGAGAGGCAAGCCAGTATGATCGGCAACTCCTGCAAAGTCACCAGCTTGAATCACTTCAGGACCCAATCCGCCCAACTTGAATTTACCAAAATCCTCGTAAACTCTCAGCTGCTGTCTTGTCAATCCTGGTGGTTTCAGACGGAATGGATCAGGTAACTGCAAGGCAAAGGGCGCGATAGATTGATCGATGAAAGGCTGAGCAGGTCGAAGCTCGCGATGACGCTTACGAACTGCATATGCGGGAGCAAGCACCTCATCGATATCTGCAACGGCCTTGTCAACAGCCGCCTTTTGAATGACGGCGCATGCTGCATCAAGATGTTCATTGATAATCATGTTCAACATCTCAGCACTAAAAGTAGTCTCTGGATATCCACTTGCAGCAATTAATGCTCGCATGTTGTTGCCAATGCTAAGTCGTAAAGGTTCTTTGCAGGTAACTAAAGCTAAATTACTAGCCAGGTAGTGCACCATATTATGAGCGGCCTTGTGTAATTTCTCTTCGTCACCCTCTAACGCAAAGTCTTTCAGAGTAAGCTCCTTAGTCGCAATCTGTGCAATCGAATCTGATCGATCGACCACAGGAGGAATGAGTTCTCTGATGGATTTTTCAATTGCGGTCTGTAAAATCTTCTTCAGAGCAGGATGAGTGGCCAAAGGACTTGCTGCAGCACCTTGAGGATAGCTGACAGGAAGAGTAGGTGTACCAACGCTAAGAGAATCAGCAGGACGAACAGGCATCCGACCATCACCTCTATTGTATCCTGCCAGCGATAGACGATCAAAGTCTCTGTTAACCTCCAATCCGTTTGACGCGTGGGGCTCAACCAAATCCGTCTTCAAAGGTCTGCCTCTAATGATCGTCGAGGGTTCGACAGTGTCCTTGTCAACGTTAAGTGTGTTGCAAAGTACCTCAATTTCAAACTTTAGATTCAGTTTCAAGTCTGCGAATTGATAAAGCTCGATCATAACTCTGAGAATTCCCATAACCCATGGACTAGGAGGCTTGAAAATACGAGATTTCATGACCATTTCCAAAACTTTACAGGCAAACGGTAAAACCACTACTAGTCGATTTGTATCAAACGCTTCAATCAACAGATCCTTGAATGCAATATTTTTATGCTTTATCGGTTTATCGCGTGCCAAAGTCAAGTAACCTAACCAACAACCCAAATTTTTCAAGCGACTCCGCTCTTGCGAGGAAATAGCGGTATCAGAAGAATTTAGGATTGAAATGATACTAGCATATGTACTAGCTATGATTTGCTTGTTGAGATGATTGTCATTGACAATATCAAGCATTCTCATGTATAAATCATGGAAGTTTGGCTCTTGCTTTGCCCGAGTATCGACCAAATACGTAGCAAACCATTGGTGGTATTTGTCCTCCAGAAGAGTTTTCAGTTCCTTAGATTTCTGATCAACATTCGTTGGGGCGAGATTGTTGACGATAAAAAGAACTTTATCTTGTAACTCCTCATTTGGATCTTCTGATCCTGTCTCGCTCGGACCAGCAGAATCTGAATCAAGATGCAAAGATCGGAAAGGTGGTGGTGGCAATGGTGTGTCATTTTCAGGTTTTTGTTCGCCAGTGTCTCCATTAACTGCCCCATCTTTCAAAACAACTGCTCGCAATTTGGCAATTAGCTGGGGCTGAACTGCTTCCAGCGAGGATATTTTAAGTAATAATGTACAATAATGAGGGAAGGTATCAAGACGAGCCTGAAATTGCATCAAAGCTTGAAGGCCGAATTTGAACATCTGCGCATCGGGAGACTCTTTCAGCGCCTCCAAAACAAATCGTAAGGCAACGGCCAAAGGCAAGTCTTCGATCAGATGAAATTGGATAATTGAACCAAACAACACTGCAGTGGTCGCCAAGGCAGGAAGAGGGTAATCAGGAAAGAACCGATATTCATCAAAGAGCGAATGAACCATGCATGCAAAAACGTCCTGCTCGTCTGGGTTTTCAGAAACTCGCAGCTCCTGAAGAAGAGTAATGACATCGCTAATTGACATATCTTGTTCATACATTCTTTGATAGTAATGCTTCATTCGCTTTTCTACCTCAGGCGAGAATCCGTTGTCGCCACTGTTTGCTAGTACTGCCGCGTCATGTCCTCGTCCCAGGTTAATTAATCGAGGGTAAGTCTGTATACATTTTGCCTGCACATGCTCCCATTTGTCTACAAACTCATGAGGAATTGTCTGAGAGAGCAAAACATGCAGTAAATCGTGGACAACTTGGACATGAAGCGACAGAGAGTCAGTTGGTTGCTCAGTGACCTGGCCATCTTGTTGCTGTTGCAAAGAATATTCTGCACTTGATTTAACATCCAAAAACCTCAGAATTGCAACTGAAAACGCAGGGCCATCAGCTGCTAAGTTCTTCTCTAAATAATCTTGTAAAGAATACTTTCCGAGGCGCGCAAAGTATGAGAACAAGTCAAGTGTGAAAAAGTAAGGTCTGACAGTAATAGCTTCTTCTAGGGCTGCCGGGTCATTGAGCTCGTTGGCAATAGCGATCACTGTCTTACTGTCATAATTAAGGCTGTCAATCGTTTGAGGGACATCTGGTCCGAGTAATGCAGCGATTTTTCGGATTGGATCCATGTGGCCCGCACTTTCGGAGGGCCTCTTAAAAAAGGAAGCAATCGATTCGGGTAATTGTGATGGAGAATATCGAGAAGAAAGTGCTGAAAAGAGTGTTGTACGCCTTTCAGGAGTGAAAAAGTGAACCAGAGTTTCTTGATTGAACTGATTCACTAGCTCAGCTATATTTCTCTCGGATAACTGATCTGTGTACTTTGAAGAATCCTCAATAACAGAAACAAAATCTTTGAATGTCTGTGTAAGAATATCAAGAGCTATAGCAACAGAAAGTTAGAAAATGAAACAGTTGAAATCCGGTGTAATAGAATGATAGAGATGAATACCTTGAGATCTATAATCTGGATTTGAAGATTTGCTGACGGCAAGACATAGAATAGTTTTCTGGAAAGGGTCTAACTGTAAATTTTCAAAGAAAGGCTCAAATTTGAAATCCTTAAACGCGTCTTTATCAGGAAGAGCGATCGAGTCGACGAACTTATGACTGAGGGTTGGATTCGTCGATAGAATGCCGATCTCTTCAGTAAGAAGGCGTCTAAGAGACGGATTCTCTGTTGACCGAGAAGGAGAAGTAGAGAAAAGAAGAGAAACTAATCGGCGGAAATATCTATGATAGACTTCCGGCCCAGTTTGATCGCAGAGCTGGATGGTGGAAAAAAGAAAAAGTCAGTCAAAACCCCAACCGGACACTAGGAAAAAAAAGTGGGCGCAAAGGGGTCAAATACCTGTCTGATTTGCTTGACTGTCGTGTCCCACTTATCCTCCTTGATTGTAGAAACAAGAACAACAATTTGGGCGCTGACGATCTTCGACAGCTCAGTCGGGCGACTGGTGGAGTTTGCGGAAGCCAGCGATGGGTTAGAGGAAGCAGGCCCGCCTCCAGTTGGTACGAGCTGCTGCGACTGAGACGAAATAGGGTATTTCTGGGACCGACTACTACTGCTGCAGCTTCTGAGTGTGATTCTGCTGCAATCTGAGGTAAATTGCGGCAGACACAGACGAGCTGGCGGAAGACGGTGGTAAAAGACGATGAATCGGAATCGCGGCGATGTAGCTCGCTCTCTCTCTTTCGTGGACACACCAGACAGGGCTCACTAAAGAAAGACCGTGCCTAAGCAGACCTGATAAAACTAGATCAAATTGCAGACAAAAAAACAGCGATGAATCACCAACTACGGATAAAATTCGCGGTTGGGAAAACGGGGTTTGGAGCTGCGAAGGTCGTGAAGAACGTCGAGAAGGAGAGATCAATTTTGGTGACTGTCCTACAAACCTTATTCTCCTTATTGTTAGTATTAGCATGAATATTCATCTGTAACTTATTTAAAACTGAGTGGAACTTATATACAATTAAACTAGACTGTTTACATAATAACTATGTTCTTCTTCAATCCCGAATAAATTTTAAAAAAGATGTCATCATTTTTCAGTCCTTCTTTTCAGGCTCAATCCATCCTCTCTTACTGGGAAGAAATCTATTTACACTCTCTTGGTACTTTGCATACTCGGGATACTTGCCTACTGTAATGTACTCAGTCAGGAAAGTAGAAGCCTGGAAAAGAATTATGTAACCAAGTGCACCAAATATGGTCCAGTTGACAAATTCTCCTGTCAAATAGATCGTCCAGAGATATGGAATTGTCCAAAATAGCTGCTCTGCAAAGAAATTCGCGTGCTACGAAAATTAGCAATTGTTTGTTTTCATGTAATGTATTGACTCACTCTGGAATAAGCAAATAGACCCGAAGTGCAGAAGCCTCGCTCAAGCTGCGCTTTGGTAAATCCTTTTGTGATTTTTCCGGAATCGCGAAATATAGTACGCGCACTGTAGTATTCTGTAGGCATTCAGTTAGTAATGAGCAATTATCAAAACAAAACATTTTAATTTGCTGTACTCACTCCATTGAGTTTCATCTGCTGATGTCTCAACTGCGATACACGTCAACAAAGCACCTGCGAACAATAAATCGACGAAGCCAACAGGTTTGTCGTAAGAGTAGTAGAGAATACAAGCAGGACTAGTTATACTAAGCAAAAGAGCAATTTGAATGATACTAATAAAGACAGCACTGAAGATTGTAAATTGCAAATTGGTCATTTTACTGCGAACGATCTGCCAGCGGTAATCTTCAGTTCCAGAATATCCACCTTTTCGCGCATAGTTGAATGTAAGTCGAACTGACCAGACCAGGATAATTCCGCTGTAGATCCACAACCGACTGGCTTCAATATTGTTCAAATAGCTATGTATTCCATACGATAATATCGTGAATGGTGGTAAGAGTGACCATATCCGATCAACCTTAATAAAGCGAATAAGCTTCTGACATACTTGCCTGGCGTTTCAATCTTAACGTACCTGAGAATATTCATCCTGAAGTGTTCCAGCAACAAATGTCGCTATCATGACAACCACATGGAACAAAGCAGCACCTGTATACGGATAAGATGTGATGTAAAAGTCCTTTAGGCTGATCTCGCCCTTAAATGCTTTACCAGCATACTCCAGCTGTTCTGTGATGTATTTTTCATTGATTCCGTAAAATTCTGCAATTGAAAAGCTCTCCATTGTGAGTTATCGTACGCCACTGTGAAAATACTCCAAAAATCGTATATAGTTGATCTTTTTCAAACGTATCTCCTGGGAGCAGAGTCCAATAGCGCAATTCAGTCAATTACAAATAGTAAGCTGATTTCCAGAAAGAATTGACTAATATGATATACGAATAGCTGTATCTTTTAGTAATCTGCGCAAGAAATTGCTGCTTCAACGGCTATTGACGATGTTGATAACCATCTAGAATAACTGGAATAAGTTTAGTTCCGTACGTCAGTGCCAGTTAAGCCGCACATTATTAAAGATTATTTTGAGCACAATATGAAATTGTTCGACCACATATAATGACACTGCACTGAATCGATGGGTTTCGCTTATGATTACAATACTCTTATGATTTTATAAAAATAACATTAATTTGTACCATTTGACCTTAAGTCGAAAAAAACAGCACAAATGTCGAGCAAAAAACAACTGCCAGTAATAGATATTGCAACAATTGCAACTACAGCAGCAGCATCTGACGAAATCCGACTAAACAGAGCCGATGTATTCCGCCTACTTGCTCAACGCAGCGATTGCAAATTAAGAGAATACGTCCAATATGACTGTGAATTACCTTCAAAAATTGAAGACGTCGCACCATGTCGGAAACTTGTTCGATATTTTGCAGTGTATGAGTTCCTTACTATATGGCTTGCTTTTTTCAATTTTTGCTAATTGTTAATTAATAGATGTCGAGACGCAAAAGGAAAAGAAAGAGCAGCTGAGATCACAGAAGAAAAATCACTACAATTGAGTGAAGTTTTGTTGCCCATAAAACGAATAGATTGAATTTGCTAATGGCACTTCAAATTTACAAAACTCCATCTATAGGCGTAGTACGACACATCCCGTTTACATTTACAACACCATCATTAGTGTAAAATGACACAGTACCAGATTAATATTTACGATGAAAGTATGTATTATAAAATATTTTACAATGAAACATATATACATTATCAATCACAAATGTCATGCAGTCTCATAACACCTCAATCATCGCCGGTAAGCTTGCTTCGCTAGAGCTACGACTGTTTTTCATCTTCAGCTCCCTTTTGATAACACTCTTATGTTTTACTCTCACATCCTCAGGGTTAAATCCAGCTTGTTCTGAGCCAAATTGAGCCCAATCAGGAGTTTTGCTGATGTAGTCCATTGGCCCAAATTCAACACCCGATTCTAAGAGCTCAAAGAAGTGGTCATAATCAATATGAGTGTGCCATTCTCCATCAATCTTGAATCGTTTTTGGGCCAGTAAAATACAACAACTGTGAGCATGTTCAGCTGCAATATCATACTCCAAGCCCTGATCTTTCAAAGCTTCATTGAGTTGTTTTACAAACTCAAGAACCTCTTCATAAAATGGAACGTTTGCCATAGTAAGCGTGTCCTTAGATCCTTTACTGAATGACGCACCTGGCCCTGAAGGAGCAGCAGCATTACCGCAATAGGTGACACCTTTAACCTCGACAAAGCATGGTAAGGCTTGTCCAACAAGTTTAGCGTATCCTAATACCTCCTCTGCATTGAAACCCTTGACAAGTGTCAGTCGAAAAACTGTCCGCTGATTTGTTTTTGTTCGTAAAATATATAGGCAATTATTGAAACGCTCCCAGAAATCACGATGTAAAGGTTTATCAACACGTCTCAGGGACTCCTTATCGGCAGCATCAATTGAAACATACAATTGAGTCACCTGCTTCATTGCGGCAAGTTGATCAGGATGTTGAGCGTTACAAACCAAAAAACTAGAGATATGTCGCTCGTGTAACATACCCACAAACTCATTGATATGCGGGTAAAAAATAGGCTCACCAACCAAACTTAAAGCACAATGGCGGACATTAAAAGCCTCGGCAAAACGAGAAGCCTGAACACCAGGAACACCTCGCATTTGCTTGATTTTCTTGTAATGACCTTCGAGCGCACCCTTTAGAATAGCCTCTGGAGGATCAACTTGCCAACGCCATGTGGTTCCAACTGGATTTGTTCCATGACGCCAGCAGAAAACACACTTGTTTGAACAAGACAATGATGGTGTAGTCTCCATACATAAGTGTGATTTGATACCGTAGAAGGCAAATTTATAGCACGAACCGCGACCTCGTAAAGCAGATTTCGTCCATCGGCAGATTTTGACACCGGAATGAGAACCGACAATAGTATATCCTTGTTTTGTAAGCGATGCATAAGTGGGTGAGTCCTTGCCAACCATTTCTTTTTTTGTGTTACTGATTTTTGAGTTTTGAATTATAACACCCATATCCTCCACATCAACGACGTCTTTGGCGTTTGTATTTTGTGAGAGCTTGACAGAAGCTGGATCCACAATATCATATTCCTCACCGCCATCATCCTCAGCTTCCTCTCCTTCGTCATCTGACATTTTGATATCTTGAATCTCAGCGACACTGCTTGGATCTGCCAATGTGTTCATCAAATGCACACACCACTCGTCGAACTCCTTCAAAGCATCGCCCTTGACATTACCAGTACCAACTGGGAATGCACGAGGAGCTCCGAGTTTTCCCACGTATTTATCGACAAGTAACGCTTGATAACAGTACATATGATCCCAACCTCGCATATCTCCTAGACCGAAAACAGCATAACCACCAATACGTCTCAAAGGACGCGAGTCAATTCGGAAGTCATTGTAAGTTTCTTTTAAAGTTTCAATAAAGTAATCTAAAGGCGATTCAGATTCATAAGACGGCAAAACGAACAAAAAGAAGCTATTATCCAAATCACGACTAGGTGTCACGAAAAAATTATCAAGATCGTCCACATAATCGATATTTTGAATGGTGATATTACGTTTAGAAATAACATGATGTTCAAGCAAAAGCTTATGGAGATGAGAAGCATATTTTTCGGTTGTGCTAGTGAGCGTGGAGTAGAAAATGTGAATATCGGATGTCATTGATAGCTTTTGAGTGCCACCTTCCTTTGTAGCTCGTCGAGTAAACACTCTGGCACCACGATTTTTGTTCTTTTTGGCATTCGCATTTGAGACCTCAACAGGTGTCGTCTTTTCGTTTGAATCTGATATGTCAACCGCAGAAACGATAGTTGGAGTAGGTAGGGTATCTTCTTTCTTTTCTATTACAGCCGGTTTATCACCGTCGTCTTCGTTATCATCATCGCTATCGTATTCGTCATCAGAAGGAGGCCTCAATGACGGTGCAGGATCCCTCTTTCCGTTTTTGCGAACTATGGTGGCTCGAGGTTGATAGAAACAGTACTTCCAATAAACGTAGCAAAACGCTGCACTGAGAATCAGCGGCACTCGAACTTCGTGCCACGTCGATAGCACCCCTGTTTTTCATGTTTAGTTTTTTTTCCCACGAAAACCTTTCAATTCAATGTTCACATACCCATTTCTCTGCTGCTTTCCTCGAAGATGCGCTTTCAAATTTCAAAGCGGCGTTTTGCGTTAAAAATCGGGGTTTATTTTCTTGCTTACCCAAAGCTAAATATTGAAACTTTAACAAAACGTCCAAGTTTTGAAACTGGGGTTTTCATGAAAACTGAATTTTCAAAAGTTCTGCATTTTAGATTTGATTACATCAGTATTCGAACTCAAGAATCAAAACATCAACAAGCTGGTATTTAAGCAGCCAATTGCGTCACCTGAGCTGAATTTTCCAAAGTAAAAGCACTGGTCAAAGGCAGATGTCGAACGTGCGACGGCACGGAACTGCTGTATCTGGCTTAACAAGTGCAAATAGTGCTGCGGCAAGTGAGAATAAAGACAGTCCGGCAACTGTATCATCAGCACAGTTCTCTAATACAGCGACAGGAACTGCAACTGGATCGGCTGCTGATGATGCGACAACAACATTGATCAAAAACATACTTGTGCCAACTTCTTCGCTGCAAAAACCGCTGGAATTGACTCTTCCCGCTCTGACTTCCTTTACTGATATCGATAAGGAACTATACGCTTTTGTAGCACTGATTCTGCGTCAATTTGTTCTAGTATGGTATACACGAGTGGCAGGAGATGATCTTGCTGATAGAGCATTTGCATATGAGGTTGTTCATGTTGTGGCTCACGTTACACGGTCAATTGAGGAGCGACTGCGGAAGATCGAACTCGACATGATGCTTCTTGATGATATCCCATTTGTGCTGGATGCGCATTTACGTGACTACCGTTTGGCTCGACAAAAAACAGGAACAGCATACGCAGCAGGAAAGTCTTTCGAAGAAATGTTTCATGCATTACAGCCACATCCAGCTTTAGTTCCACCTAAGACTACAAATGGAGAGCCCACTCCGGAAGAAAGCGCTGTTGAGCGAAAGTTTCTGTCTGTTTTAGCTAAAGGAATATTAGCAGTACTATTACCTTCTGAGGATCTCGGATCAGCAACTGAACGATCGTTACTGAGGTCTCTATTAGCTGATGTTGTTCTTTGGAAAGTAGTCGACAAATTAAGTGAACCTTTTATGGTTCACGAAATTATATCTAAGGTTATAGAAAAAAGTCTTAAAATTAATTCCGACGATCTTAAAGACGAGGAAGAGGAGAAAAATCCAGAAAAGCCAGAACCAGAATCAGCTAAGAAAATACCAGAGCTTTCGTCATTTTTGATGTCAATTCGGAGTATAGTATTTTCTTTTTTTTCTTTTCTGTCTTTTTTACAAGCTGGTATCATATTTTTTATATCATTTGCTCGTTCAATCCCCGATAATCCTTCAGTTGCACATCACAATAGCAACAGTGGCGCGTCTCTTCTAACTATCGCACTTTTCCCGACAATTGCACGACTTTTAAATATCGGCGCTCGCCAACCGTGGCTTATGTCAACAATAGAATTATTAGCGCTTCCTTTAGTTTCTTTACCTCCCGGTAGCATTATTGATAGACTACTGGCGCATTTTTTCAGAACCTACATCTTGACTTCTCAATTTGCATGCTCAATTCTCGCAGTTTCACGACAAACACTGTTTCCTAATAACGGTCCAATGGCTCAACCACGACCATATCCTTCTGAATCCGAAAAGCAAGAAATTCTTACTCGGGTGCATAAAAGCATATTAAGAGTTGTTCCAGCTCGTATGAGAAAACAAGTTCTAGGAGATGACGCAAGGTTAGGCGTTGAAGACCTCTTATCGCCATTTGAAAACAAATTTGCGAATAAACATTTACTTTATTTTTTGTTTGATATGGTTATTATTAAAGTGTTGCCCGAATTGGCTGAAAAAACTCCAGAGGAGTTAAAAGAGTGGAGACTAGGAGATGAAGATGCAAAGGTCTATGTATAGTATCGTTTTTTGTTGCTTTTGAGGGATTATTAGTTATTGTGGCATTTTGGATCAAGTTTATTGTGTACTATTTTGGCGTCTTGTTGTCGTATATATTGATGTTTGATATGGAATCTTTCCAGTATATTTAAATTATTGTAGAACCATTCTTTAGGGCTCTAATTTCAAGTTCGAAATGGCAATCGAAAACAGAGTAGCATTTTAAATCTGTTCCAGAAGAATAATGCCCTAACCTTCAAATGTAGCATTTGCCACAGATGACGCCACAGCTGAAAAGCGGCGCCACAGCAAGTCTTGATATTGAAATTTGTCAAATCAAAGTATTCAAAATTGTTAATCCTAAAAGATGGCAAGTGCGATAAAGTAAGTACATAGTTACCAAAAATACAATTAAAAATACTGACTATTAGGGCTGATATTAACAAATCCACCTGGGAAGACACTGACATTCCTTCTGTCTGCGAACGATGTTTGGGTCCAAACAAATACACATTAATGACCCGCGAACGACATGGCGAAGAATGTAAAATTTGCACAAGACCATTCACAGTATTCCGCTGGCGTCCTGAAGACGGCGGCGGTCGGTATAAAAAATCGGTAATCTGCAACACATGTGCTCGACAAAAGAACTGCTGTCAGAGTTGTATGCTCGATCTTTCGTTTGGTCTTCCAATAGCTATTCGCGACGCTGCGTTAAAAATGGTTGGAGCTGCTGGTGCTGGAAATATGGCGTTGACGACGACTGAACCGCAGAATGTTATTTCACGACAGTTTGTTGCGCAGAATCTTGAAGCACGGTTAAAGGAGCAAGGAGGAGATGATGATTCAGCATATTACACCGCTCAGGAACAGGCTGAAGAAGCTGGTAAGAAACTTTTACAGCAACTAGCTCTCGCACAACCGTACAACTCTCGAAGCAATGTGGAGAAATTTGCAGACAACACCACACGCCATTATTTGCATCATCCACTCGGTGTCAAAGGCAAAGCTCAAGATATTTCCAAATTAGTCGCAAAGCTACCAAAAGGAAAGCCATTAACACCACCAAAGGATCCTAAAATCATGTCTCTATTTTTAACTGGTGTTGAAGACGATCTTCCCGAATACGAACTTCGAAACTATTTTGCACAATTCGGTCCACTGAAATCACTAGTTTGCTCACATAGATCGCGCTGTGCTTTCATCAATTTCAATAACCGACAGTCTGCCGAAGCAGCCGCTGAAGCAACTGGATCCACGTTAGTCTTAAAGAATTGCCCACTCCGTGTCGCGTGGGGTCGTCCTCGCTCGATTGGTGATGAGGAACATAGTTTACAAAATGCTAAACTGGCCGCTGCGAATAAACGGAAAATGCTTGCTGAAGCTCGTGCTATTATAGACGAGGAAAAGGGAAAATCTGGTTCGGGAAAGAAGCGGAAAGCTATTAAAGAATCAGGTGAATTGGTCTCATTACCTCCAGGTCAAGCCACTGCAAAATATGCAAGTCAACAGCCAGACTACGAGGAATAACTGTTATCATAGCTTTTTTTGTATATTAGATTAACGGGTCATGGTTTATAGGTTTCAATTAAAAATGTTTGAAGATTTACTATACAATGCCATTTCTAACGCCACATATAGAATTTTTTAATCCTCTAATTCATATGGGCTAAACTTTTTATTCTGAAAGAATGACGATAATAGAGCTGTAGGATAAGCTTACGCATTAAACTTCTTTGCTTCTCAAATTAGAATGACAGCAATCACTAAGCAGAAGCGGCTAGTTATACGCAACCTAGCTCATGACAAGGATGGCATCTAAAACAGGCAGGTTTTAAATGGTTGAAAATAAAGAATCGGTTCAGTTGTTATACTTGCGGGTGTTATCTATCTTATCAGCTGCTTTTTCTTCTTACTATGTTGCTATTCTTTCTGGCTTTAAGCTTGCCTGTTCCAGCAGATGTTGCCTGTATGAATAGCGTCTTCCAGCCTGAATGGTAACAGTACTCAAAGGCTCCAATGCTAAAAGATGTAAAGTGAATCAAGAGCCAATTTTGATGCTCGTCATTTACATTTGTTTATTAAATGCATTTGTCAGTTAAGAATCAACTTAGAACAAACAAAAGACAAAGAAGAAAAGAAAAAGAGAATAAAGCAACGGTAGCAAAGACAGCTTAAATAGGTAATAAATGGTACTAAGACAAAAATAGAATAGTACAATAGAATCTCTCATCATAACCCTATGTGTGTAACCCGATTCATACGTAACCCTACGTCTTAATACCCTAAACTCAACACATGATTAAGCTACAGGGTTACTCGTAAAAATGATAATAGTAGGGTCAATCTTCTAAGAATATCTCCGAGTTAATCTACGGACCACTGGAGCAGCAGAGTCGGCATCTTCGGCAAGGTGTGGCAAGACTGGGCCGTAGAGCATATGAAAAGGATGATGTATTGTCGTAGAGAAACAAGCATTGGAGTTAGACACGCAATATACAACTACAATCATAATCTAACATGAGCAACATCAATGTCCAA
>JAJLWK010000066.1:0-34688 GCA_030570675.1 Myxozyma neglecta | reverse complement strand
ACTCACATTGGAGTTTAACTCAAAATATCGTAGTATTTACCTCTTGCTCTGTATGCACATCTTTCTCGTCCTCCCCATCGTCAACGTTCTCGATCTCTTTTCCTGACCGATGAAACTCCTTTTCTGCATCACCAAGTTGCTTTTTAACTTCTTCTGAACGATCAGAACTCTGCTCGGAAGACTTAACGTCTTGCGTTGGTAAATCTTTAGAAGCCTGTCCGTTTTCTTTAGAAGCTGATTCTTCTGTAGCATCTTGTGCGCCCGTATCCTGTCCCGAATCCTTAGAACCGTCAGCGGCACCCTTTGATGCTGCTTCCATTTCCGAATCATCTTTCGCATCTTCAGGCCCATGAGCGCCTTCACTCTGTGATATCATTTTTTCTTCATCCTCGTTGATCTGATCTTCATCGGCATTAGCAGTATTCTCTTCCACTTGATCGCCTTCCATCTCATCTTTTTCGCTACCGTCCAAGTCCTCAAACTCATCCGCTTCACCATCTCCATCAATCTCTCCTTCAACATCCTCCATAGAACTCTTTTCGGATTGGCCATCTAGTAAAGTTAATACAATTTAAGAAAACAAAAAAAAAACGATTTCGCTAACCATCGACATCCATTGCTTCCGAATCTAAAGTATCAGGAGCAGCTTCCTGCCTATCTAGCTCATCCTGAATTTCCTCTTGATCCGCCTCTTCTGGATTTGGCATTTCATCGATATCCATTTGACTCTCCCGTGGGTCATCGTCATCCAGCATATCCTCATCCTTGTCATCGACCTCTGCTGCATCATCTTCGTTGTCTAAGTTCATGTCTTCAGGAAGATCCAAAGCTTCACCTTCAGGAACTTGATCATCAAAATTGTTTTTATCGTTTTGCTGCATGACTTCATCATCTTGTTCCATAGCGCCTTCTTCTTCACCCTCGCTTTCCATTTGTTCTTCCTCGCCCTGTTCTTCAGGATTGGGATCTGTTTTGGGATCTTGCGTATTGTTGTTATCATCCGTGTTTGCTGCAAGGTCATCTGTAGTTGTGGTGTCTTGCAACTGCTGGTCCGTAGTTTTATCATCCGAGGTCTCTTCTGGCATATCATCATTCCACATTTTCTCATCAATGGCATTGGGATCAAGCTCGTCGATCTTTCCTACTTCTTCGTCAAGGTCCTCTTCAGAGTGTTCACCATCGTCACCGCTATCTTTCTCATCATCTGATGGTTCTACATCTGACAAATCACCTTCCATATCTCCATCCATATTCACAGCGTTATCTTGTTCTTCACTTGTATCGTTCCTGTCATCTTTTTCTTTTTTATCGTCGGGCTGATTGGCTAAATCGGTTAGATCTTCGTCATCTTGAACAGTATTACTGATGTTTTGCTCGCCATCGCCATCGCCAAGACCAGTGCCTTGTTGCAGATTAGAACTATCCTGCTCGTCAGATGGCTCTTGTGGGGAGCAATAACCATTACTCGCAACTGTGTCAAACGCTTTCAGAAGTAGTAGACCAGAACGAGCAGTGTCAGCATGATTCAGGGCAAATTTGGTGATTATCTGCTCCATAAATGTTCTATATTGTTCCACAAAGGGAATCGTCACATTGAATAAAGCCCCAATCAAAGCCGAGTTCTTGGGAACTACTGAATTCACCAAGTCGAAACTCCTTTCCATGGCTTTTGATATGTCAGAAATATGTAGAGATTGAAGAATCTGTGAAGAGCGCTGATTCAATGAAGGGATCCAGTTTTCTTCATCCACTGACTGTATATTTGCCGTCAAATCCTGAACTTTCTGGATCACAAGCAAAATTGAGTCCGAAACCGATCGCAAAGAATTGTCCAAATCAGTTACAGATGTCCTGAAAGTCTCTGCTTCGCCTGTTTCGATTTTTGCGATTTTGATATCATGTGCAAGAAAGCTGCGTACACTTTCAATGATATAGGTATATGATTCAGAAGATACAGATAGCTCATACAGCTCGGCATCGCAAGATTTAATAGATGATTCAACCCTCGTTATCAACGCCTCCGTATCTGAATTTATGCAAGCAATCTTATTAGATCTCGGTAGCACACTTAACTCATTTGAGATTTGAGCGAATTTCGCTTTCCATTCATTCAAAACGGAGTGAGTCTTTGACTGATTATCTTCACAGAGACAAGAGTGCGCATTGGCGCTTAAAATCGCAAAATCCAGAACAGCAGATAGAAGTTTTAAAGATGTAAGTAAATCGCTCATACTCATTCCTCGTAAATCTATTTCAACCAATGGAGTCTGTTCCGCTACAGATTTAAAGACAAAGAGCTCATTGTAAACCGATTCAAATTTAAGTTTTTGTATTTGAGCTGAGTAGATGTTTTTGCGTTGAGTAATAAGGGTATTCAATAGATTTTCAGCTATTCCCAATCCTCTTTGTATCTGACCTGGCGTCAAATCCTCAGAATGATTTGCCACGCAAGACCGAACTTTAGGCATAAACTCCAAAACTCGGAAAAACCAGTCTATGCTACTAGTCGGTAAAATTCCTGTCTTAGTGTCGCTAAGTATTTTCACCACCGTCTCCTGTTGTTCCATCACATCAGCTCTGACTCTGAAATTTAGACCCATATTTTTGAGATCTTTCAAGGTTTCGCTCAAAAGTTTAGATTTTCGAGCTTTCAGAAATTGGATTGTACGTTTTGATTCGTCAGTCAAGGTGGTAGGTGTTTCTTTCCTCAAGTATTCCATTTCTTTCAATAGGCTACCTGCAAACTCCGACAACGATGGCAATTCAGTCAGAAGTGTCTTCTCAGCATATCTATTCATCCGATTAAGGGTAGTTCCAATGCCTTTAAGCCGCTCGGGTCGATCTTTCCAAGATGATACAGCAGAACATGTAACAATGAGTTCTTTCAATAGATCGTCATCATAGTTAACTGATAATAGAGGCACAAACGTTATAGACTGATCGGCTTCTTTAGAAGTATCTAGACCATTATCAAGGATAGAGCGAACAGGTTGTTCCAAAACTTCCCTGAATTTTCTGATCGACTTGTAGAGTTTGTGGTGCGAACGACGCGCACTCTCTTTAAGAGCAATATAATTCGTGTCCTTCCAGCTAGCTAAAAGAACAGTTTCCAAAACTTCCTTTTCAAGTACTTTTCGCTGAGAAATCACTGATGCTTCAATGGTTGAGGAAAACTGGGAATACATAGTTTTCAATGCTTTTAAAGCATTTGAGATAGGTAGTAGCTGATCGAATGAAGCCGCATAATTGGCAAAAGCGTGGACAAGCTGCATTCTCTTCCCAAATTGGCCTTTGGAAGATGTGCCAATAAATGAAGTCACCGCTTGCATCAGCTCCAAAATATGCTCTTTCGTATCGTGGTTGTCTTCGTGAAGTTTTAGCGGCACTGCTATCACGTTTTCATAAAGGTAAAAAAACCATTCTGCGACATTATTCTCCACCTTCTTGACCTCATCGTTAAACAAAAGGGTCCACGTTGATAATTCAAGACGACGCCATTCAATAATGAGACTATTAATAGCATCGATGTGCTTGCTAACCGAAAATTCGCGACTTGCTACCTTTTCCCACTCATGGAGTACTCCAAGCTGCTTTTCTACTGCAGTGAGCAAACGCGCCACCGAAGAGTTTGTCGGCAACTCAAGGAACGCAGAGCAAAATCGGATACAATCTTGTAAAATTTCGTTTTCCGGCCATCTTTGTACCAACTCTTCAAGACTCGACTGCAAGGAAACAAAAATCTGTACAGCCTTTTGATTTTCATTATAATTGGCTGATGTATAGAAGTTGAAAGAGCTGTCCTTTTCTTTAACCATATCGCCATAAACATTCACAATTTCTAGTACAGCCGCAGGCATCATGGATTCCAAAAGCTGTCCAACATTGACATTGCTTTGACACAATTCTTGTAGAACAGAGAAGGAACTGCGAATGATCGTTTCATATGATGGGGTCGCGAAGGAATCGTCAAAGAGATTTAAAAATGCACGTAGTAAATCAGTAGTAAAGAAATCATTCTGAGATTTTACTTCAGTTTTCTCTGAAGATACAAACTCATCAAAATCAGGAAACATTGCTCTAAACTCTTCTTCATCATCTTCATCGTCATTTGCCTTATACACTGTAGTTTTGGCAAGGTTTTCCGCTTCCAGCCGATTTTTGTTTCTAGACCAAGCATAGAAAAGATTCTTCAATTGTTGCTCTAAAATCTCAATTGTCTTTGGATCTCGTTGCTGAGTGTACGTATAACGAATTTCCAGCCAACTAACTAAACTTGCTGACATTTGCAAAGTCAAATGTTGAGACAGACCACTTTGTTTCACAAATTGTGAATATTGTGCCATATCATGATCTGGACCTAGTCTAAGTAATGAGCCATCAACTAACCAAGAAAACTGAGAGGTACGCTTATTGTCGGTGATATCTTGAGAAGATACTAAATTGACTCCAAGCTTCATTAAAGACACATACTCAATAATCAGATCACACAAATCTGTGTAATAAGTGTATTGAGTCTTTAATCTATTGATGAATTGGGTAGTCACCCTCTGAAACATCTCTGCAACATTTTTGGCTCGTTCATCACCGACTGTGAGCTCGTGCAAAAGTTCGTTCACTTTAGACTCGCTAGCGTAAGCAGCGTAAAATTGTAGGATCTCCTGGAATAAGGATTTAAACTGGGAATTCTCCGGTCTGAAACATGCAGGAGGCACAATGTCGGTACTCACAGCCTTCAAGCGCTTCTCTAAGCGTTGAATACGCCTACTTGTAGGACCAATAAAAACGGCATCAGTCTTTTGCGCTGAATCTAATGACACTGAAACCTCTTTTTTCTGTTCTTCAGAGAAGAAGGCTTCAACATAGGGTTTGATAGCTGGATCGTAGGGAACATTGGGAACATATAAGCACAACAGCACGGATGAATAATTGAGAACGATGGCACCCAAATCTTTCAACTCAACTATATCTTTCTTGGTAACAATTTTCGAAAGTCTCTCTATAAATGGTAGGACTGCCATTGCATGACTCGCGAATTCTATGAGCAAAGATTTGATGTTGGTTAAAGCAGAGTCTGCTTCCTCTTGCACAAACAGTTTGGAGAAATACTCATTGAAAACTGTTTCATAATCGGAAGGAATATGAGCTTGTATAATCTGATCGAAAGTAAGCAAAGAACAGCCAACATAAAGATTCGACTTACTTCTCTTGCGTGACACAATACACCAATAGCGAACCATCCTACCTTACTACTTGTGATAGTATTGGCGTTTGTAGCAAGTTCTTTACCAAAAAGCAACAGTTCTCGTCTGATTTCAATTGCATCACGTATAGAGCCATATTCAGTAGACGTTCTACAGCTGTTAGCATTCCATCAAAAACTTCAGACACAGATACAACTAACATATTTAAAATCAAGTCCGGGGAAATTGAATTACTTAGTATCTTTGAAATTGTTACCATAGATTCGGCTGCACCAGTTATGAGATGCAAAAACGTTAAAAATGAGCAATCTATACACGAAAAGTCAGATTTGATATTTGAGCACACAAAATGAAAATTACCAGTTGAGACTCGATTTCTTGCAACGTTGGTTGCCGTCATTAGTTTCACTCCACTCAAATTCATGAGATTCAACTCTAGCGCAAAGTCCTCCTTGTTCTGCCAACCAGTTAGCAATAAATACAGAAAATTATTTGCTTTTGGCTTACTTTAACATATTCTAAGCATTTACTCAAAAAAGTAAAATACATTATTTGTTGCCATTTGAGCTTATTCCCTCGCATCTTCAAAATTTTCGTAAGGCTTGCGGAATATATACCCACATCTTGATTTAATATCTGCCATAATCTCGTTAAAAAAATTTAACAAACCTTCAGATGGATCTCTTACCTTTATCGACATTAGGGTTTGACTATCACCGACCAAAATCATGTCCTCCGTAAGTAGCAAGCGTTGTTGAAGAGCAATTAAAGTGCTCAGAGAATCTGCAATGAACAGTTAGCTAAAATATACTAATACCACACGGAAGACATACCAAGATCTATAAGCCCTGATATTTCATCTAGCTTCTCAGCAATCTCAAGTAATTGCATATAAAGGTTCCAGGCTTCTTGAGTTTTTGGAACTCTCAAACGTAACTTTTGCCACATAATATTCATGGATTGTCCAGTCTTTAAAACAAGCTTCTCACTAAACGCTGCTACTGCTTTTCTCCATGATTCGTACTCGTCATATATAACTAGACTATGTACTTTCTCAAGCTTTTGAGCACAAATTTCAAAATCATCTCTGATTACAGAAAATCTGCTTTCGTCTACATCAAAGTTTGTCGTATATGATACCAACCCTCGCAAAAGAGTTGAGACATCACTCAAAATAGTGACCAAATCCTACAATAAGTTAAATGACAATATCAGAGAGCTATAAAAAGTAACATACTGTCTGAGTTGTTGTCGTCGACATCTCCATCAAACAACGATCTAAAAGCTCTATCGTTGTTTTCACCAGCTCAAAAAGCTGTGGAGGCTCTTTAACTGATTTTGATTTTTTGAAACTTGCAGATCCTGATCTTTCCAGATAATTAAGTTTGGAAATTCGTAGTTTTTTCGCTCGGTTGGTGACTTTCTGTAAGTCAGATTTTGATAAAAGCACAAAATATATCGTCTCTAAGATCGTGCTTAAATAGTAAGGGTCTGTATTGTACAGAGCATTTGGGAACCATTGCAACCCGTATGAATTTGCATACGCCGAAAAGGTCTAAATTCAGCATTAATATATGATAGGAAAGATTATGTATTTGTAAAACCTACTTGATAATCTCCATAGTTTTCTAAGTTTATAGATTCATAAGCATGAACTAACTCTTTTGCATATGGGTACTTTGCAAGATTAGAGGCTAGATAGGCCATAATCATGCTTGACTCCTTATCAAATTCATTAAAATAACCACTCAGTGAGAGAGTTTCTGACCAGCGCTGAATCGTTGAAATACATGACAAAGGTACATAGTCTAACGCTGCGACTGCCATATGTTTCACATCATTCACCTCTCTTGCAAAAATAGAATCAAACAAGGCGTAGACGCGCATATCAGATCGATCCACTGATATCTCCTTTACAGTTGGACTAAAGGCTGTATCTTTTCGCAGGGTTAAATTTTGAAGAACTTTTGATAGTTCGTCGGAAGTCTGCAAAGCAGTTGTGCTATCATTTTGGCCTTCGTGCATTAACTGTTGATCCCAACCACTCAATCTCTGAGTAAGCTCATGCAAATAAATTTCAATTCCTCGATTGCGCATAGCTCGTGAAAGTTCCCCATGGCGAGGATCGACCGTTAAGAAAAGCCTGAATTTAGGATGGGGTCTCACAATTTTTAACTTTCCATTTTCAAGGCCCTTTTCATTGATGGCAAGAACACCATTAGGCTCAAGTAAAGAATTAAGTCGATCCAAAACAGAGGGACCGCATAAATTAGCGTTGTCAAGTACCAGCCATTTGCCTGTTTCCATTGCTCGCACAAGAATACCGTCAAACCACTCGAAGGTAGCAGCTTGCTGGTTCACAGAAGATATATATGTCTGCAGATCCTCAATATCAGATAGCAGACTCGCACACTGAGCGAGGAATTGATTTTCAACGTAATTGGAGATTGAACTAATAACTTCAGCAACAGCACCTAATTCAGAAACGCTCTTTTTAGTCTTTGACAATGCCATATCTTGCAGTTGAATACTTTGAGGCAGAACATTGGCGGATACTTCGCTGCGGCCAATACTAACTAATAAAAGTCGAGAAAATTCCAATATTTTCTCCCAAAGGAGTGATTGACGACGAGAGGGATCTACTTGCTCAAAGCCTCCAACAATGTCCATACTGTCAATGTCATTGTTAATTGCAAATTCTTCTAAATCTGCACCCAAGAGTTGAGCCGCTAGACGTATGAGACTACTCTTTCCAGATTTAGTTGGACCCACCAAGATTACTGGCCAAGACATCCTTACACATGTCATAATCGTTTCTAGAGCTAGCATGTTACACTGCAGAGCCAATATGTTGCTCTTCCCATGATAATCACTAAGTTCTGACTTTCTTGGCAGCACAGTATGACCAATTTGAACGTACTTATCCGACAAACTCAATGTTAACTGCCGTACTCCTACCTCGTAATTGAAATGATTTCGAAACATTGCATCAATACGCTGCTTATCTTCTTCAGTTCTAAATCTTGCTTTGACAATTATATCAAGAAATTCCTCAACCTTCAAAGGGCAACTTTGCTTTTCAGTTTCAACGAGAAGTTGGAACCAGCGAAGCGTATCACGTAAATTAAATTCCCAAGGAGAACCAATTCTTCCAAAAGATCGTTTGACCGAAACTTCATGCTCAAGAGACGAAATAAAGCCAACTATCGAATTAGCTGCTTCTCGGTCAATAGAAGGAAACAATTGTTCAGTAATGACTTGGAGATCAGATGGTGTTAATAGATCAACATACACCACAGTGAATCGATTTATAAATGATTTTGGTAAGCCCTTACGTCCACCACCTTGATAATGAGGATTTTGTGCCGCAAACACTCGGAAGTTTGGATGTTGAACAAAAGTCCGGTCCAATTCTGGAATGTAGGCCTCTCCTCGATGATCCAAACAAGCATTCAATCCCTCCAAAACTGATTGGGAGGCTAAATTCATTTCATCTAAAAGAACCCAGTAGCCATTTTTCATTGCATGCAAAAATGGAGCATCCCGCCAGACAAATTCACCACTTTTAGCACCTTCAGCAGGAGAATCGGCGCCAAACAAATCCATGAGATCAGTCTGGTCTGACAAATTAATACGTGTTAGCTCCACATTCGCTGCTGCTGCCAGCGCAGTCATTATGCTTGTTTTTCCAACACCAGGACTACCCTCAAGCATGATAGGTTTGCGCAATTGCATTCCGCGAATCACCCTCATGGCATTAAAAGCAGTCGTTGGGGCCTGAAAACTGAAATTCACCGGCTTTTTATCGTGCAAGTCAGACATAGTCTTCCGATCTAACTCAAATTCACCGAATGAAATGCGTTTTTCAGTTACTGTGACTTGCACGGAAGCCATATATAGCGGTCTCAGATCCACATCCGCAATACTTGATAGATACTCAACGCACTTCGAGCGTTCTCTTGAGAGTAAATCGGCGGATTCAGAGAGATATGCATAGTTATTAGTTCCTAGTGTATCAATGAAGACCATACAAGCGCCATGCAGTAATCTAATCTCCAAAGATTTCTCCGGGATTGAATTAACAAAGGCAATCCAAGCAAGAATATCGCGCAAAGAAACAATCGCTTGGCTGCCAAATGATGAGTTGTAAGTTTCAGAGAACCACACCGAAAACTGCACCATAGGTTTACTAAAAAACTTTACTTCTTCTGTGCGAAGCTTTGATTCCACTATCTGATAAACGTCATCAACGTTTGTGATTGCAGGAACCCAGATTTCAGTAAAGCGGTTTCGTAGTGCCGGAGACAGCTCCTTCTTTCCATAATCACCACTAGGATTCATGGTTGCAAGAAATTGAAATCCATCAGTAGCTGTTATCAAGCTCTCATGAGATCCTTTTTCTGCAAGCAGGATAGATCTTTCAGGTTCCAAAACACTATTTAATCGCTCCAGTACAGAATCGTCTGTCAAAGAGATTTCGTCTAGTAAGAAAAAATCACCCGACTTCAATGCGGTCACCAAGCTTCCATCCTGCCATTCAAACAGTACATTCAAATTACTTCGCAATTCCTTAACTTTAACAATTATAGCAGGATCTACCTGCCCCGATGTGAACAAGATATCAAAAGCCTTGTTCATCTCATCCAATGAGGCTTGAGTATCAGAGGTTTGTAAGGCATTTTGCAGCTCGCTAGCTAAAGCAGCTTGTAATTCAGCGCGATTTCTAAGAGGCCGCTGAGCTCCAATGATATCACTTGCTTCGGTATTTTGATGCGCATTAACAATATGCAAGGCTTTCCCATATTCTTTGGCAAGTACTTGACAGATAGATGTTTTACCACATCCAGTTTCACCAACTAGCAAGACAGGCTCCTGGTTTTTGATGGCTTCTTTAGCAAGAGTGTACAGTCTTCGCATAGACTTATTCCACACAATACCAAATTCTTCATCCAACTCTTTATCTAGCTTGTAGAAGCTGTCAACGTCCAAACTAACTTTCATAACCTTTTCAAGAACTGACTTCACAATTATCTGTTCTTCTTCAGTTCGAACACGTTCACCAAGAAGTAAGAAACCGTTTCGTGCAAGTTCCTCATAACCAACTGCAGGTCGGTTTGCCCATCGGAAAAGGTCACGTAATGTAGCAAATCCATTCTTTTCAAAAAGTCTAGTAGACTGCCTATGAGCAGATAATTCCTGACAAATCATTAGCCTATAATGACTTGAATTAAGTTTGCTTTAACTTACTCGGTATACTTGGACAATGCGTTTAGCATAAGAAGGCGCAATTTGACACCGTCCCTTCAAAATTGTCTCGAGCTCATCTTCTGGGATATCGTCGAAATGTAGCTCTAAAAATCTATTCCTGAATGCTCTTGACAAATTCTTTCGCCCTCCGTAAAGACCAGGAGGGTTTTGTGTTGCGAAAAGTAAGAAATGCGGATGAGGTTTGACCACTTCTTGAGTTTCAGGAATAAAGATTTCATGATTGTCATCTAGTAGTCGATTCAAAGCTTCGAGAACATCAGACGGAGCAAGATTCAGTTCATCAAGGACAATCCAATAACCCTTTCGAGCAGCCTCAACTAATATTCCCTCTTGGAAATGTAAATGTCCGTGCTCATCCGCGACATAAGTGCCGAGATACTCTTGTAAATCAGTGTGTTCATGATTATTAATTCTGACTAATTTGTGTCCTGTCCGCTTCGCAAGATATCCAATCATACTAGTTTTTCCACTTGAAGTAGGACCTTGAATCAAAAGCGGAAAACGTCTTGTAGCCGTCGCCCGTACTAAATTAAGTAAATTCTTCTCCACAAAGGGAGTAACAATATAATGAGCTTGTTCATCGACTTCCGATGGACCCATTTCTAACCAGTAATGCTTGAATTGTACATACTCACCTTCTTCAGGGCGTGGCGGCATTTTCGTCAAAACTGACCGCGGATTCGCCAACTTACCAATCGTATACCGTAAAATGTAAGGTATCAGTAGATTCTCTGAAGTCTTATCTAAAAGAGTCAAAAAAGACATGCAAAATCCCTCATATAAAGCTCTTCGCAATCCGAATGTTGGTGTGATATCACGAACATAAAGGAGCGTTCTTGAAAGTGTACGAATACTGAAGTGCGGTTTTTGGTTCGCACCGTCAACAATTTGATGACTTTCAGCCAAATTCTTTGCTTCAAAGTACAATTCCACTACATCAGAACATGCGCCTTCATTATCACGACCAACTGCTAATTGACCAATGTATTTCTCAACAATAGTCAATAGATCATCTTTATCGCGATCCGGAGATTCGACAAATATCTCTGTAAACCTCGCTCTGAATCCGGGAGGTAAATCTCTTTTACCAACATCGGTTGCAGGGTTCATACACGCGAACAATCTGAAATTCGGATGAGCCATGATCGGCTCCATATCTCCTTTTTCTGACAGCCTAATACATGCACCATCGCTATCAGTTGATAACAAGTCAGTAATGCTCTCTAACGTATCAGGAGCCGCTAAATTGATCTCATCAAGAAGAACCCAGTCACCATTTCTCACAGCACGCACTAAGGCACCTTCGATGAATCGATAGACAAATGAGTTTTTCAGATTCTCCTGCTGAGCAACAAATTGATTTACTTTCTGCGCAAATACATTCCAAGAAGCCACGAGGTCTTGACCAGTAACTGATCTTAGTTTTCTGCGTTTGGTGGGTTTGTCTTCATCTTCGCCGTTATTTTGCGTTTCTAGTGTGGTAAGCGCAGTTTTTATGGCTTCCTTCCACAATCGCGTCACATGGATCCACTGCTTCTTAGCAAAGCATTTCGAGAAAACTTTGTTAAACTTTTCGTTTTTCTTTGCAGAAAATGTAGCTTCAAATAAAGACTCAAATTCTTCGCGGAGAGGAATGGCAACAGATCGTGCATCAACAGGCTTGTATCCTCCAAGTAAATCTGAAGAATCCGTTTGTTGCGAAAGGTTGATAACAACTAAGCGGGATCCTATTGAAGAGGCCAACTGTTGCACAACAGTAGTCTTACCAGTTCCCGTTTCACCAACAAGTAGAAGAGGTTCTTGAAGTTTGACACAAGTAGCTATTTGCTCCAATTGCTTAAGAGTGTGCTTCGTGTATGCAAAAATGGACGCACTTTCTTTTCTTTTTCGTGCAGCTGGTAACTTTGGAAGTCTCACTCGACCAACCGTAACTTCAGTATTTGTATTACTGTAGGGAGGAACATGAACATCAATGTAATGTCTCAGAATCTGTGGAGCAATATTCATAGTGCTTCCAATAACTCCAGCGATTAAATCGCGAGCCTCAGCAACTCTGATACTGCTTGCAAAACAATCGATAGCTTCAAATAAAACACTATCGTAAGTGGTAGAAGCAATTTCGCTATTTGAAGATGTTTCTGACTTGAGATCGGCCAAAATCATGTCAACACGACGCGCCCACTTCATTAAATCGCGTGTAGAGAATATCCGGTTTTGCGCGCCTCGCGTTAATGCTAAAAATCTGTAGTCTTTGTAAGCGTCACGAACGTGAGCGTATACATCACGCATCAATGGCGCCAATTGATGAAGACGGGGAAATTGTGTGCTAAGAAGCTGTTCAAGTTCGGCATCAGTAAACATCTTTAACTGAACACGACGCCAAAGTTCTCGTCCAATGAAATCTTTAGGGACCGAGCTTTCGATTTCTGTGGCAGTTGCAATCATTTGGAACATATGGCCTGCGCGAACAGTCTCTCCTCGAGAAGGGATAACAATCTGTCGTTGCTGCACCAAAGAAAGCAAAACGCTAATAATTTCATTGGGAGCGCGATCAATATCTTCAATGACTAGCACTTTACCTTCTCGGACAGCATTGACCAAAATACCCTCTTTCCACACAAATGATCCAGGCGTCTCGCCTGTAGTGTATGTACCAATAAGAAGTTTTGTATCTGTTTGATCTCCAAGGTGAAGTTTCACAACGTCTGAGCTGTTTCTGGCCAAAGCTGAAAGGAGATAATCGATCAGGAACGTTTTTCCGCTGCCAGGTAGACCAGTAATTAATAGAGGCTCCATTCCCCGTAAAGCAGTAACGAGAGCGCGAACGTTGTGTACAGTAGTTTCGGTCAAAACGATAGGAAGCATAGCGGTGTGAAGAGCTAATTAAGTTAGTAAAGACAAAAAAATTGACAACAGCTACAACATACGCTTAGGTCGAGCCACCAAAACACCGCACAAGTTGGCTGTTCGTGAAGACAATTGTGAATCCTCAATTGTTACCATGCTTTCAAAAGACACCTCTGTGCTTCTACTATTATTTATCATCTTTTCTTTGTTGATCGATAACCTTTTCGCTTCAAGCAATCTGCAATGACATTAATATAACCGAACCAGAATCAAACTATCAGATCACTTACTCAAAAAACAAGAAATCCATGTTATCCACTCCTTCATATTTGCCCAAAATCGGATGCTCTAAGGCTCCCAAATTTTCATTAGCTAGTCTCTGCCTCTCGCAATCCTCAATTCCTAATCTCATCGTCCATATTTGTACCGCGACAAACTTCATAGCGTCGTTTGCGTCTGAATTGAGAACATTTGATATAGTTGTCAAGTCAACAAACGGCGAATACATTTGAAAGTCAAATCTCAAAATTCTATATAAAGCAATTAAATCTTCAAGCTCGATTTTATTTTCCCAGCTGAAATTTTCGAAAAATGAAATAGCATGTGCTGAAATATGAGGAATCAAAGGTAAACATCTTGCGAAAGCTCTCGCAACCACAGTACTCTCATAAGGCCCATCTAACCATCGAGCACAGATATCAGAAAACAAAGCATAAAAACCGTGTAAAACAGCTGTAGTGCATTTAGGTTGCAAAGCAATTGCTGCTAATCCGTCAAGATCAATAGTCTCTTCAGAAACCACTGCGCGTATGTCGATTTTTGTATCCTCTTGGTCAAAAAAAGCGATACTACGCGCCAAATCAATCTGAAACCCAGCAATCATAACCGCAAAGCTCTAACAATGAGCAGTGAGAAATACGGTCAGAGTAATCGAGATACAGAAGCACTGGACTGTTAGAATACAATCGTCAATAACCTGATTTGAATAAATTTTTAGTGGGACAAAACCAAAAATTCTGGTAGTTGGGAGTTTTGCAAACTTTAATGTTTTTAAGCATTTTGAGGGGTTTGTATATTACACCGAATGCGTCAACCTCCGTCGGGGTCGTCTTTAAAGTTTTTTAGTCTGTGCGCTTGTTGATGCCCACTTCGTCGTTAAATTAATAACGGCTCCGTAACAGGTTCACTCCACATTTGATGAGACGGATCATCGCCAATAATGCATGATAATGACTCTATTGCATAAATTTGCTCTAACAAATGCGTTCTTATTCTGATCACCTCTTTGAACAGAGTATTCGCAGTTTCGTGTAGTATAAATGACGAAATAAGCGTAACGTAAACAAAGCTGAAGTTTTGCTTGGCTAACTCTAAGCTTGCTGACATGATGGCGTCTAGCCTAAGAAATGGCTGCTTAAGATAAAAAAAAATTACCTCCAAGCATCCAAAAATATCACAGATTTACAAGCTCACGGCAGCTATATCTCTATAAGTTTTATAATCATGTAAAATGAAATCAGTGAAGCTGACTGAACAATGCGTTATTGTACTTTGTATCAAACAAAGTTTGTGCGGCTGGCTACCGAAATAAATAACGTGCCATTTGCATGCGGGCTCCAAGTCCTTGTAAATAAAATCAATAAAAGCGAATGGCTGCCGCGCTTCTACTTTTCTTTGTTGTTTCGTTCTCATCTCTTAAATTCGCAATGGCAGCCAAAAATCTCATTGGATTCATTGTAGCGCTAGCATTGCTGCTTGTGCAAGGTACGATGACTCAGTGTCACTTATTGATGCATACTAACTCGTAATGTATATAGTCTCTGCGGAGAGAATCAGCGAGGACGAGCTTGCGTATATTGTTGAGCAAGTCCAGTTGGAAGTTGATATTTCTAAACCTGTATTGTCTCTCGAAAAACGTGGTTTCAATTCTGGCAATTATACCCCAATTTCTGTTGAATGTCCATCCGAGGCACTGGTGCGTTCGTCTTTGGAAGGTCTGAGCAGCAGCGAGGAATCTTACCTCGAGGGACGTGACAATGTTACCCGAGAGGCGTTGGTTTCTTTGTTAGATCGTATTGGACTCGAGGACTTTGATGCTGAAGAGTTTATTGGTTCTAATACTTCGATTCGAGTGGGTATTGCTGTTTCTGGAGGTGGCTACCGTGCTATGCTTTACGGTGCAGGTTTCCTCGCAGCAGCAGACAACCGATCTACAAACTCCACTGATGCTGGACACATTGGAGGTCTTCTTCAAGCGTCGACATATGTTGCCGGTCTTAGCGGTGGAGGTTGGTTACTAGGCACTTATGCTATGAACAACTTCACTACGATTGAGAACATTCTTGCTACTCCTGATCTCTGGAATTTGACAAACTCGTTTTTGTCTACTCCGGACAATGGCGAGTTTAGTACTACTTCCGATTACTACTCTGAGATTGTGGAGGACGTGACCGGAAAGGCTGAGGCGGGATTTCCCATCAGTATTACTGATTACTATGGTCGTTTACTTGCGTATCAGATGTTCAACTACACCAATGGTGGATCTGGTCTTAACTGGAACGATATGATTGAATCTGCAGAGTTCCAATCATTCCAAGCTCCATTCCCTCTTATGCAAGCACTTCTTGTCAACGAAGGAGAGGATCTGACTATCAACACAACAAACACAATCGAAATCAACCCCTACGAATTTGGTTCTTGGGATCTTGATTTCCCGGTATTTGCCAATCTCAAATACCTTGGATCCTCGCTTGAAAACGGTACTGTACAGAATGATCAGTGCGTTAATGGTTTTGACCAAGCCTCTTTCCTAATTGGTACAACATCGTCGTTGTTTAATGTCGCCCCGCTCAACTCCTCGTTTGCCCAAGCTGCATTTGTACCCGCTCCTATGCTTGCATCTATAGAAGACGCCAATGACGATACATTCTATCAAAATGTCGCCGTTTACGGTCCTAACCCGTTCTTTGGTATCGACGATCTCAGTCACGCCACCGAATACCAACTTGCCCTCGCTGATGGTGGAATCGACGGTCAAGGATTACCTTTACTTGGAATGCTTCAAGAATCTCGCAAGGTTGACGTTATTTTTGCTGCTGATGCTTCTGGAAATACTCAGCAAAACTGGCCTGATGGAACGTCGCTAGTTGCTACCTATGAACGACAGTTTCAGGGAAACAGCGCGGCTATGCCATATGTGCCCGACACCAACAGTTTCATCAACTTGAATTTGACCTCAAAGCCTGCCTTTTTTGGATGTAGCATCTCAAACAGCACTGCTGATTATACGCCTTTGATTGTGTACATGGCCAACAACCCATACACGTACTTGTCTAACTCGTCTACCGTGAAGCTTGCCTACACACCTGAGGAGATTGAAGCCTTTGTTACAAATGGGTATAACTCTGCTACTCAAGGAAATGGTACTGTGGATTCTGAGTGGCCTGCTTGTATGGCATGTGCTATTATCCACCGAGAAGTCGAACGCCGTGGTATTGAGCATACCGAGCAATGCAAGATGTGTCTTGAGAAATACTGCTGGGACGGAACCATTGACTCGGCAACTCCTACTTCGGTTCCCAACTACATCATTGGACCTAATGCATTTGTCGCGCAGTCAGCTTTACCATCTGCTACTTCTTCTGCATCATCCGCTATCTCATCTGCAACATCTTCTGCATTAATTAGCAGCTCCGCTGTTGGAGCTATGAGCACTGCCTCATCTAATTCATCTACTATCACTTCTGCGTCATCGTCTGCACTTAGCACTGCTTCTGCTACAGCTACTTCAACTACTTCGGGAGCCAGTAAGATGTCTTGTGGAATCATGACGGTGCTTGCAGTTGTGATGGCGGTTTTGATTTTGGTTTAAACGAATCTAAATTGGAATAGACTTTTATTTAAAAGTTGTTTTTTTCATTTTGTCAATGCTTTTGCTAGTCAGAGGCAAATATTTAATAAAATTTAGCAGAATTTTATACGAATGTGTAGTCTAAATCAAGGTGAAAGAAAAATAGTATTAGTTTAGGAATAGATTCCCGGTTAGTCACACTATTGACCGTTGACCGATAATGAACACGGAATTTTTAGAATTTTTAAAATTTTTGGCAAATATTTTTTTTTATAAGGTAATTAATTTATAACTAAGTCGAATTTAGGATCATACCAGTATAATGAATTTTTTTCTTAAAAATATCTACAATTTTACTAGAATTTAGATTTATTTTGTATTTCATCAGCAAGTAATTGAGTAATATGACTCTCAGTGAGAATATTGTCAACGGAAGAACGATGCAATCTATGGAATAGTGCACCTATTAACAACACAATTTGAGAAAAAAAAAAGACACAACAATCATTTATTCTTAATTTGAACGGAATCTCTAAAATTTTTGACGTATATTTTTTTTATAAGGTATTTAATTTATAACCAAGTCGAAATTTAGAATCATACCAGTATAATGAGTTTTTTTCTTAAAAATATTAACAATTTTACTAAAATTTAAATTTATTTTGTATTTTATCAGCAAGTAATTGAGTAATTTACTCTCAGTGAGAATATTGTCAACGGAAGAACGGTGCAATCTATGAAATAGTGCACCTATTAACAACAAAAATTTGAGGAAAAAAAAAAAGACTCAACAATCATTTATTCTTAATTTGAACGGAATTTTCTAAAATTTTCGGCGGATATTTTTTTTTATAAAGTAATTAATTTATAACCAAGTCGAAATTTAGGATCATACCAGTATAATGAATTTTTTTCTTAAAAATATCTACAATTTTACTAGAATTTAGATTTATTTTGTATTTCATCAGCAAGTAATTGAGTAATATGACTCTCAGTGAGAATATTGTCAACGGAAGAACGATGCAATCTATGGAATAGTGCACCTATTAACAACACAATTTGAGAAAAAAAAAAGACACAACAATCGTTTATTCTTAATTTGAACGGAATTTTTAAAATTTTCGGCGGATATTTTTTTTATGTAATTTATAACTAAGTCGAAATTTAGAATCATACCAGTATAATGAATTTTTTTCTTAAAAATATCTACAATTTTTCTAAATTTAAATTTATTTTGTATTTTCTCAGCAAGTAATTGACTCTCAGTGAGAATATTATCAACGGAATAACGGTGCAATCTATGGAATAGTGCACCTACCAACAACTCAATTTGAGAAAAAAAAAAAAGACACAACAATCATTTATTCTTAATTTGAAACTGCGCAAGTACTGCTAATTTCAAGTCTTAAATAAATTGCATGAGATAATCAAATGGCTTAAATGTTTCTCTTTCGCCGAACCTTTTCAAACGCGGGATTTGTAAATGCGCTGCTGATTCCCATGAAAAGTCATGAGAAATTATATGGTATGCTTTACACTTTTTATGCTGCTTTGGGAGTTGCCCTATTATATTCATGATTGTTCAATGACACGGAGTGTTTTTTTAATTTAACCTACATAATCAAAAAGTTGTGCTTGGTAGATTATCACCCTCATAGCAAATGCTAAAAAGTTCAAACGTCTTTTTGCAATTACAAATGAACGTAATTTCCTACATTTTGACAAAGCTTCATTTTTGGTGTAAAGAGGGAGAAGAGGATTTTTGAAAAAGCTATGAACGTATTTAGTACATGCGATTAGTATGAGGGTGATCTATCACTGATGATTTCGAAATTATCGTTATTATATTCCATATCAACCCATGTAACTTTTAACAATCTAAACAACCAAATACCTAATATACAACAGTTTAAACCCATTTCAAGCCTGACTTTTCCGCTTCTTTGACTGTTTTCCCTGTCCCTGTTTCCCACCCTGTTTCCCACCCGCAACAGTCACAAGCTTGTTCACCTCGAGAGGCTCAACCTCCAACTCGATAGTCTGCTTATAACTCCGCCGCCTCATGCGCGCATGCACACAAACCGCCCTCGCATCGTTCGCCACCGCCGCTTTTCCCTTGTCTTGCGAAAACCCCCAGAGCGTAGATAAATTAGCAACATCATACGGCGCTCTGCACTCTAACGCAGTCCGCGCACCTGAGGATATTATGATCCCTTTACCTCGCGTGGAGCGGTACAAAGATGCTGCATTGGCAAAGAGAGTCCGGCGCGCGTTGTGGTCTGTTTGGCGCGCGCAGGGAGAGTACTGGATCTCGAGCTTTGTGCCGCGAGCGACGGCGACGCCTAATGTGCGATGGCGCAGGTAGAAAGAAAGACGCTGTGAGAGATCAAGACTGATCAGATCTACTTCCAGCGACGTACATGCTGCAAGCAGGAGTTTTTCAGAAACAGGCCGGACTGCCAGAATGTCGAATAGCGTCGAAAGCGAGGGTATAGACTGCGCCTGAGCTGCGTCGTCGAGCAAAAGTGTTAAGCGGGAGAGAAATGTGATGTGTGGGAATGCTGTCGTGAAGGCGTCGGTTACTATTGGGTTTGTAATCGCAGAGGCTTTTCCAGATGCCTCGACTTCAAACGCAATTGTCGTGTATCCAACTGTTTGCTTAGTTAATGAACAATATGACATGGAATATATAGCGTAAGACATACAATCAGAGAGTAAAGACACTGTGCGGAAAAGGTCTGCTTTGGCCGCTGATCCGCCATCTTTCGGCCACGCGACACAAAGATCGTAGAACATAGTCTTAAAACAATAGTACTCTTTTAATTGTTCAAATATTATTTGTGTAAAGTAAATTGGCGAAAGCTCAATTTAAGCTGCAGCGGAATAATTTCTCGAGCCGCACAAGTCAAAGTTATACGAACTCGGTATCGGTACAGATTCGAGAGTGCAAAATACTGTTTATAGTATTTGAAAATGGCGATAATACGGCCGCTGCGGGCGTCTACGTTTACGCGTTTACTGCGCTCGAAATACACCACACATCGGCAATGCCAAATAGTCAGATACATGCAAGTCCAGCGGTCAGCAGAAAACGACCCCGGTCGCAAAAACAAGTTCCTCACAAGTCCGTTCACAATGAGCACTCTTCTGGCTCAGATAGACGACGAGATTATCAACCAACCTGCAACAAAAAAGCTGCCGTCGGCGCTGTGCATCGACGCCTTGGCTGCCTGTGAACAAATGCTGAAAACGCACGTTGATAATGAAAGCGCGGCCGATAAAGACAAAGAGAGCTCGATTCATCAAATGCTGGGGCTTACGTCGCCCACTACTGCGTCTGATCTAGTCGCTGCGATCTTAGGACATCCTGCTGTGCCTGTTGGCGATGCGTTTATGAGACAGTATTTCTTACTGCGGCCAGACACATCTCGTGCGTGTGCAGCTATTCGCTCATTCTACGCGAGACCAGAAAACTCAGACAAAGTACTGTCGCGAGAAACGTTCATGATTCCGTTTAGAAAAACAATACGGGATGAAGACGTTCGCGGCGCGTTTGCAGTGCTGGATTTAACGGCTGCTAATCCGCGGTGGTTTGCACAGATTAAAAAGGCATGGCGGAAAGTCTTTGCTGGATGGGCTGTTGCATTCGCGGGCTTGATGCAGCTGTCGGAGAGTCTTTTACGGTCTGATATATTCGTTGCCGGTGGTTTAGAAAACACGGGCACGATCCAGATCATGCTGGCTGTGTACTTGCTCAACTCGTCTATCCTGGGAGTAGTCGCATGCGCATCACGACCAGGCGACAACGGCGGCCGCGTAATCTGGCGCAACGGGGTGTTCCAACATAAATGGTACCTACACGCGACCGAAAACCGCATGCTAAGCCAGATCGTGGACATGGACATTGCGCGCGTTGAAAACGAAGGCGAAGTGTCGGACCTCGTTCTGCACGAGCTCGAAAGACGCGATAGGAGATTAGGCGACAATGCGCAGGATATCATGATCAAAGAGTACTGGGCGAACCAGGGACAGGGGTTTGAGTGGGCTGAACCGGATATTGATCCTGCGGAGGAGGAGAAGCTGGAGAGGGACGAGCGGAAGAGGAAGATGAGAAGAGTTGACGACGGAAGAAGGGAGCGGGTGCAGGAGCAGTATATCGAGGGAGAGGCGGATGATGGGTGGATCAAAAGGGTTTTGAAGAATGATTGAGTGTACATAGCATTGGGGAACTTGTCGTTGAGCATGGCAAGTGTAATTACAGCGAGTCAGTCTACTACTTGTAGAGAGTATAGCTTACTGTAGAGTAAGGCTTACTGTAGAGTATAGCTTACTGTAGAGTAATGGCTTACTGTAGAGAGTATAGCTGTAGAATGGCTTAGCCGAGGAAGAAGAGATGAGTATGGCGTCGAGTCATGATGGCGTCTTCAGATGGCTTGACGTAGATACCCCCACAACATATACTCCTCTCAACGAACCACATCTCTCTATTCTCGTATAGTCACTCAATTGCACTTACAATGGCTATCTCAGCTCTGTTATTCGACGTCTTCGGCACGGTAGTCGACTGGCGCACCTCCGTCCAAAAGTACATCCTCGCCCGCTGCCCGGAGGAGATCCGGTCGTCCGTAGACTGGGACAAGTTCACCGAGGACTGGCGGTCAGCGTACTACAAACACACAAAGAGCACTGCTGCTGCAAACAACACTGATGAGTTTGTCACGGTGGACCAGCAGCATAGAGAGTCGTTGCAGGTGTTGGTGGGGGAGTATGGGCTCGAGGGGAAGTGGTCGGCGGCAGAGCTGGACGATATCGCAAAGGCGTGGCATTATCTTGACGGTGAGTACGCCTGGTCCAAGTAATGTGTCTCTGTACTGATTATAGGATGGGACGACACTGTGCAAGGACTGAATCTACTCAAGTCCAAGTTCATTATCTCGACATTGTCAAACGGCAATGTGCGCTTATTACTCGATATGGTGTGTCAATTGCATTCTTACTCGAGACGCAACTAATAAGCAGGCCAAATACGCCAGTTTGCCGTGGGATATCGTTCTCGGAGGCGATATCTTTCGCATCTACAAACCTTCTCCAAAGGTCTACTTGGGCGCTGTCGACCTTCTCCAGCTCCAGCCAGAAAAGTACTACCATATAGACTATTAGCAGAACGAGTACTAACAAACAGTGTGCTGATGGTCGCTGCACATATCTATGATCTTCGGGCTGCAAAGGCTCTGGGACTTCAAACAGCGTACATTGTTCGTGACCGCGAAGACGAAGGCGTTGAGTTCAGTCCTGACGAGGTGGATTACTACTGCACAGACTTTATCGATCTGTACACCCAATTGACCTCAACCACAAGATAAGATAACGAAACAGATAATGCAATTAGATAATACAATACATTTACAGCCCACTTTTTCTATAATGTGTCCGGACCTTCTGTACATCGACAAAACTAGGCCTTGTCTCTAGAAACGCATACGGCCCTGTCCGTTTCTGCTCCATCAACTTTGCCCATTTGGCAAACTTCACCGGCTGCAGCGCTGCGGCCGCAACAACCTGTCCGAGTCCAAACAGCATCACTCCGACTATCGTCTCAATCGTAATCTGCTCAAATGTCAGCCAAATACCAAACACAAATATCGCGACTTACGTCGAGTGGCAGGCGCGCCCCGGCGTGGACTGTCACGTGTTTGACATAGTGCGAGAACTCGTAGGCGGAGAAGCCCGCGTGAAGCAGCAGCAAAAGACCGAGCCCGGTCAGAATCCCAGAAACAGCGCCCATTTCTGCCGTCGTCTAAGTCTTGCGTCTACACGGAGATGGTCAAGCTGTGTGCACGTGATGCGCTCTGCTTACATATCCTACACGTGACTATGACGTCGGTGAAATTTTTATTTGCTCCCAGCGAAGGATTCACGCTGTTTAGTTGCACTGTTCCAACAACCTTTACTGTCTGTTGTCTGTTGTCTGTTGGTAAAATGGCAGATACAGAGGCAAATGCGGTTCTTTACACCTGCAACAGCTGCGCAGTCGGTTTCCCGACCGCCGAGTTGCAGCGTAAACACATGAAAACAGACTGGCACCGCTACAACTTGAAGCGACGAGTAGCCACTCTGCCGCCCATTTCCGCTGAACTTTTCGCAGAGCGAGTGTTGGCGCAGTTAGACGTCGCGCGACAGAACGAGGAAAAAGCCAGTTTTGCTCAGGTTTGTCGCGTTTGTGGCGGGAAAAAATTCACCTCGGAAGGCGCGTATGAAAATCATATCGCGAGCGCCCGTCATCGCGAAAAAGCGCGAAACGTCGAAACCGATGAGGCTAAACCCGAACACACGATGCGTATTTCGCGAGCAGGACTGTTGGAAAGTGCGGCGGCGGTCGCGGATGATGATGCGCAGACAAAGTTCATCGCGCAGGGATTTCGCGAGTCGCGGGTCGCTGGCGGAAAGAAGCAGTTGCGACGGAAGGCTGCTGCTTCTTCTTCCCCTTCGGCGCCGAAGAGAGATATTTCTGATACCGCGAGTCAGGCTTATGAATCTCCTGAAGCGTCTGACTCGGATGATGTTGATGATATCGAAGTCTTGATTGAACGGAAACTCGCAAACGCAGTCAGATTACCCCCGACAGCATGTATCTTTTGCTCGCATGCGTCGGCTGATGTCGCTGCGAATGTCAATCACATGCGCATCAAACACGGTCTCTACATTCCCGAGCAAGACTATTTGACTGATTTAGAAAAACTCATCACCTATCTCTCTGAAAAAGTCTCTGTCGGCAACGCTTGTCTGGCATGTGGTTTTATCGGCCGTAGCATGTCGGCTGTTCGTCATCATATGATTGCCAAACAGCACTGTCAAATACCCTACGACAGCGAAGAAGATCGTCTTGAAATTGCCGATTTCTACGATTTCTCGTCTTCATATCCCGATGCAGAAGCCGAAGACGGCGACTGGGACGATGTTTCCGACGCCGACGATCTCTCAGAAGCTGGCTCGGATGAACCTTCAACAGCTCATAGCACAAAGAAAATCACAGAAACAAACCTCATTCTCGACCCCTCTGGTGCAGAACTTCTTCTCCCTCTCTCGCGTCTCCGCATCGGTCACCGTTCTCTCGCCCGCTACTACCGCCAATCCCTGCGTCCCACACCTCCCCTCCGCGACGGCCAAGGTACTGTCATTGCAGCAAACTCTCTTACAACGCTACAGACGTTCGATCCGGTCAAGGATCGCGAGACAAAGAAGCAGTGGCGCGAGGCGAGGACGAAAGCAAACCAAGATATTCGACGAGAGATGCGGTATATCAATCAGCAAAAGCATTTCAGAGATCCTATGCTTGGTGGTTAGACATCTTTTTGTCTTTTTGTTTAGTCTAGTTTAGTTTAGTTTAGTTTAGTTTGTTTTTTGGGTCGGTTGGTTCTCATGTACTGCAATGTAATAGATTATCAGGCGTATTTTCAGCAAGTTCTTATCTCGGCTTTTGATTGCTTAACCACTAACCTACAACCTAGTTTTCACTCGCTCGGCTTATGATTCATATTTAGTATCCTCTTATTTTATAATTGGCTAGCTGCGTATTCACAGTATGTTCTGATGACAATTCATGATTTAATACAGCCAGACCCTTAGCCGCACTATAAAGCTTACGCGCGGATCCGCTTCAAAAAATGGCTGCTTAAACTCGCCCGCTACCAATTTCCAGAAAGCGGGGTTATTTAAATTCAACTCAATTATAGTTTAATACAAATACGAGTTTGAGTATGTTTTGCAAATTCATCTGAATAGAAAAGGCTTGACTGAAGGAAGAGTCATCAATTGATCGTAGTGGTGGGATGAGGTGGGATGAGGTGGGATGAACCCAGTACAACTTGCAAGTCGTCGGTTGCGCTTAATTTCTGACAGCTGTTGTCGTTCTTTTGTTTTGTAACGATCTTCAGAGTATTAAACAATATACCGAACTAGATAAGCATAATATCTCGCAGTGTATAAATTGTTGCTTTCATAGTTATATCAGTGAGAGTAAAGTAGTAAATACAAACAAGTATCATAACCTGTCAAAACAGCTCCACCGCACCACCAAAGCTGACACGACCCATCAAAATCCTTACCAAATGAAGTTTTGCCAAATAAACAAGCTCCTCCAACGGTCTTGTTAGTTTTTCAAACACTGGATACAGCTATTATTCGTAGTTGCTGTCAAATTGCCAGAACTTATAAATATTTCGTTGTGTTCTCGTAAACAGTAGTGAACGAAACTCTATACTTTCACAGCATTAATTGTACTCAATTGAATCGAAATGGCTGAAACTGAAGTAGTCTACAAAAAGTACGTCACAGGATCATTTCAATAACTAAAAGAACTTCAATTGACAGTAATTGATAGACTTGGAAATACCGGATTCCGTGTATCTGTTCCTATCTTGGGATGCATGAGCTTTGGACGTACGTTGCTTCAATCTTACTTACAGCGCTGATTAACAGTCTCCAGACAAAGAATGGCTTCCATGGGTCGCTGAAGAAGAAGAAGCTTTACCTATCTTGAAAGCAGCCTACGACTCGGGCGTCACCACCGTACGTCTCTTCACATCTTTACCGCATAGAGCACAGCTGACCAGGACAGTGGGACACCTCCAACAACTACTCCAACGGCGGCTCCGAACGCATCATCGCCAAAGCCCTTAAGACCTACCAAATCCCGCGCAAATCTGTTCAGATCTTCACCAAATGCTACTTCTACGTCGATCCGAACCCGCGCGGTCCCTTAAGTTCCGCCACACCCAGCGAAAACACGCAGATCTCAAACCATCACGGCTTATCCCGTGCTGCGATCTTTAACCAAGTCGAAGACAGTCTTGAACGATTAGAGACAGAGTATATTGATTTATTGCAGGTGCATAGATTTGACTATACGACGCCCATTGAGGAGACAATGTGTGCGTTGAATGATCTTGTGCGGTCTGGGAAAGTTCGGTATATTGGTGCTAGTAGCATGTACGCATTTCAGTTTGCCATGATGCAAGCCTGCGCTGAGAAAAACGGATGGACGAAATTCGTCTCTATGCAGAATCAGTATAATCTTTTATATAGAGAAGAAGAGCGCGAGATGATCAAATACTGCAATTACACCGGCGTGGGACTTATTCCCTGGGCGCCCATTGCTGGTGGTGCACTAGCCAAACCCATCGCATCTTCAACTACACGCTCCGACGCCGCGAAAAAAGCTGGAAATGCAAACAGCAACTTCGACGGCCCTGTAGGTCAAGCCTCTGCAGAGATCATCTCGCGCGTTGAAAAGATCGCGAATGAGAAAGGTTGGAGTATGGCGGAAGTCAGTCTTGCGTGGGCAATGGGCAAAGTCAGTAGTCCAATCGTGGGTATTTCGTCGGTGAAGAGACTTGAAGAAGCGATTAGAGCTGCACATAAGCGGTTGACAGAGGAGGAGGTTAAGTTTTTGGAGGAGCCGTATATTTCTAGAGATATTCAGAGTGTTCGCTGAATACTCTGAAAGTGAGTTTTAATGCGAAATTGTGTATTCAGGGTGTGAATTGAAACTTGTTTAGAAAATGGTCATGATCTATTTATACATCTATTTCGACTGATCTCTGTAAATAATCTCCTTTCCACCAATAGTACCAGTCCTACCCGACACGCCAAATCGAATCATTCCTGCGCCCTCCTCCCCAGCTCTCAATCCACTCCACGAAAGTCCATTTGCTTTCACCAACGTCAACTCGACCTTTGTTCCCATAATTTTATACTTTGACTGTTCAGGGACGATAGGTCCGTATAGCTGCAGTTCAGTTTTGAATCGTTTAGTGCCGAGATGAAGGAGATCGATGTCGATTTGGTCTGTGTGGAATTCGATTGTAGATTTATCTTTTTGACATTGTTTGGCAAAGATCGAGACGATTACCGTAGTTGGCGTTTGGTAAAAGTCTGTTTTGCAATCGACTTGCTCAATTGAAGATGTGTCTTTGGATGGGCCAACATACAAGTGCTTTCCTTTCTTGCAGCCTAAACTGACGTTAACAGACTGAAAACCCCTATTGACGAGAAACAATACCTTCGATCTTCAGAAACTCATCAAACTCAAGAACACGCCGTTTACAGCAAGACCAGCCCTTTGACGCGTCATGGAAAATAGCAGATCCCGGATGAAACACACATCCATCCCGATTCGAGCCGTCATAAACAGTCTTGCATCCATTCCGTTTACACGTTGCTCCCTCTGGAATTTTAGCGTCTTCAGGATCATCAAGCGTAGCCAGATCGACTTTCTTAGTCTCGTCGATTGTTTTCTGCGTAGGCGTCGCAGCAGTCGCTGGTTTACTTTCAGCTGCTGGCTTTTCCGTCTTGCTGTCACCGTAAATCTCTTTTCCGTTCTCAACGCGAGTTGGAGCTGGCGAAGAAGACATGGGCTTCTTTACTGGTTCCGGAGCAGCCACTTCGGTTGTGTGAACGCCTTTGGTGCATCCTGGAAGTGCAAGGAAGTCGTCAAAGGAGACGACTCTTTTGTCACAGCACGACCATCCTATATTAAACAAATAACTCGGTCAGAATCATTGCAATATCACGACTTATTTCGATATATATTGAAGACTGTACCTTTCAAAGCATCGTGAAATACGGGCGGTCCGGGATGATACCAGCACTCCGACTCATCCGCCACTTCAAATTCACGTCCACAGCCTTTTCTCGCGCAAACCTTTGCCATTGCTTCACTATTCTTCTCAATAACTTCACAGAACGATACAGACCCGGGACGCAGGAAGGCGAGAATAAATTAGAGTTCAGGAGTACTCCCAAAGTAACAAAGTTTAGTCCCAAACAGGACTAGCGCAGGAAGGTTGGGAGGTCCGGCGCCGTCTCGAGAGTTCGAGAAGAGCGGCGGCATAAAGAATATATCTGGCCACTTGATCCGGCTTCTGCTGTTCTCTGCGAAATATAGTTTGTGAACTTATCACAATTTTCAAGAACAGAAGAACAATGCTGCGAAACACGACAAATGCGTCGGCGGCGCTGAGTCGAAGCGTGCGCGGACGAAGCGTGCGCTTTGCGACTGAGCTGCCTCTGACTGCTGCCAGATCAAATTCAGAGCTGTGCTTGAGCAGAAACCCGGTTCTTTTCAGTCGACAGAATTCACCTTCACTCGCAAAAGTGAACTCGGTCGCCAGAATTGTTCCGGTTCGCGCTTTTTCCGCTTCGGTCTCCAGACTTGCCGATAACGGAAATAGCAATTACAAAAACAAAAATAGCTCCGGATCCGGTAAAAACTTCAATATGAATCTCGGCGGATCCGAGTCCGCGCTCGAAACGTACGGCCAGGACTTGACCAAACTCGCCATGGAAGGAAAGCTGGATCCCGTCATCGGCCGTGACGAGGAGATCCGTCGCACTATCCAGATTCTCTCGCGAAGGTAAGCACGTGATCTCCTTCTTGCTTCGGATTCTCCGGGCTAACATCATAAAACAGGACAAAGAACAATCCGGCCTTGATCGGAAATGCCGGAACAGGAAAAACTGCAATCATGGAGGGACTTGCGCAGCGTATTGTGCGCGGAGAAGTCCCCGACAGTATGAAGGAAAAGTCCGTCATTGCGCTCGACCTTGGTGGACTTATTTCCGGTGCAAAGTACCGTGGTGATTTTGAACAGCGATTGAAGCAGGTGCTCGCTGAAGTTGAAGCTGCCGAGGGAAAAGTTATCTTGTTTGTTGACGAGCTGCATATTTTGCTTGGTTTGGGAAAGTCTGATGGTGCTGTTGATGCTGCCAACTTGCTTAAGCCACTTCTCGCTCGTGGAAAACTTCAATGCTGTGGTGCGACCACCCTCGACGAATACCGAAAGTACATTGAAAAGGACGCTGCTCTGGCACGTCGTTTCCAGGCCGTTATAGTAAACGAACCTAGCGTTCAGGACGCCATCTCGATTCTACGTGGTCTCAAAGAGCGATACGAAGTTCACCATGGTGTCCGGATCACCGACGGCGCCCTTGTCACAGCTGCAACCTACAGTAACAGATACATCACCGACAGATTTTTACCCGACAAAGCCATCGATCTTGTTGATGAAGCTTGCTCTGCTCTTCGTCTTCAGCAGGAATCTAAACCTGATCCAATTCAGGAACTGGACCGAGGTATCATGACAATTCAGATCGAGCTTGAATCGTTGAAAAAAGAGTCTGATCCTCTCTCTGTTGAACGTCGTCAAAAACTCGAGTCTGATCTCAAACTAAAGCAAGAAGAGGTTAAGCGACTTACTGCTATCTGGGAAAAAGAAAAGAGCGAGCTTGAGAGAATCAAAACTGCCCAATCTGACCTTGAAAAGGCTCGTATTGATCTTGAAATTGCTCAGCGAACTGGTGACTTTGCCCGTGCTTCTGAGCTCAGATACTCGCGAATTCCGGCTCTTGAGGCACTTGTTCCTAAAGAAGGCGAAGTTGCTGCTGGATCTTCCTTATTACACGATGCCGTTACTTCTGATGACATCGCTGCCGTTGTGTCTCGAATGACTGGTATTCCTACCCAATCTCTTATGCGCGGTGAACGTGATCGTCTTCTTTACATGGAGGACTCTCTTAAGCAACGCGTTGTTGGTCAAGATGATGCCATTCATGCCATTTCTGACGCCGTCCGTCTTCAGCGTGCTGGTCTTACCAACGAAAAGCGACCAGTTGCTAGTTTCTTATTTTTAGGCCCTACCGGTACTGGTAAGACCGAGCTTACTAAAGCACTTGCAGAATTCTTATTTGATGACGAAGGTGCTGTTGTGAGATTTGACATGAGTGAATTCCAGGAGAAGTTTGCTGTTTCTAGACTTATCGGTGCTCCTCCTGGATATGTTGGATATGATGAGAGTGGTGAACTAACTGAAGCTGTTCGACGCAAGCCATATGCCGTTGTTCTCTTTGATGAATTCGAGAAGGCGCATACTGATGTTGCAAAGTTACTTCTTCAAGTTCTTGACGAAGGTTTTCTTACCGATTCACAAGGACGTCGCGTTGACTTCCGCAATACCATCATTGTGATGACCAGTAACATTGGTCAAGAATTCCTTATTTCTGGTTCCGAAGAAGAATTAGAATCAGGAAAAGTCAGCGAAGAAGCAAAGAAACGCGTTATCCAAACAGTCAGCAGTTTATACCCACCCGAATTCATTAACCGTATCGACGAGACAATCGTTTTTAACAGACTTTCCAGACCCGCATTACGGAAGATCGTCGACATCCGAATTAACGAAGTACAAGAACGTATTCGCGACAAACGTATCGAATTATCAGTCGACGAATCCGCACGTGCTTGGCTCGCTGATAAAGGCTTTGATCCACTCTACGGAGCTCGTCCACTTAACAGACTTATTCAGAAATCATTGTTGAATCAACTCGCAATGTTTTTGATTAAAGGACAGGTGTTGCCTGGTGAGAAGGTAGAGGTTACGGTTAAGGATGAGGATGAGGAGTTGAAGGTTCTTCCAAATCATGAGGCGAATTAGGGTTGATTTGAGGTCATATTGCATATAGGGAAATTTGTAAATAGTTTATGTACATAGTCATATAATACGAAAGAGGGAAAGATAATAATTAGATATATTCTTTGTATTCTGGGAATTCAGTAAAAACTAGTGAAAATCCCAAACCTAGGCCAAATTCAATCAACCGGAAGAAAGAAAGAAAAACAACGCCAAAACCTCTATAAATTATCCCACGAGCCAAACAAATATACAATAGCAAACTGCAAAATCACATCTTTCGTTCTCTTCTACTGCGAAACAAAACATCGTAAACATTATCAAGCATAAACTCCACTCCACAACGTTGTCGTATAAGTGGCAATGCAAACCAAGCACTTTGTTCGCCTTTTCTACTCCAGTACAGAATATCCTCTTTAGTTCGAGGTGCATCAACAAAGAATTTTAGGAAATCTCGGAAACCCAAGTCTGGTGCAATCGTGATGATTTCAGAGTTCATAAGTCTGCGTTCGTCGAGCATTAATAAACGATGAAAGACCGATGGTAAAAGACCTAGTGTTTCTAATTGCGCAAGTCTGTGACGAATTTCGTAGCCGGTTAAACGCAGTAGTCGAGCGCGTAGTGAACTTGCACCATGATGAACGTCTTGTGAAAGAAATGGAGCAATATATGGACGTGCTTGTGAAACGATAAAATGGTTGACGTTGAAAAGCTCGGATACACGCGTATATGGCGCTTCACGTTCAGCACGAGCGGTTGTAGTCCACGATTTCCATCTAATTGTCATGCCCGCATGACTCCATGGTACTATTTCCCCATGTTCATTACGGCAGAGAAGTTGAACTTGGTCAAAAAGACCAGGAAGAGCATTACTTGCGCATGCAGCGGACCATATCAACACATTAGGTGTAGTCAAATAGTTAAACAGATTTGGAACGTATTTATCATCGGAGTGTACCGAAATATTAAGAACGCGTCGTGTTCGCGCATACGCTTCTTCAAATGTCAAGTCCCCAATATTATCACGAACAACTTGCTCAAGAACTTGAATGTCAAGCAGATATCCTCGTGTTAAAAATCTTTGCAAACGCAAAAGCCCATTTGATCCATCAGCCGGTGCTTGATTCGCAAATGCAGAGAGATCAATTCCATTGCCTTCCAGTAAATCGGGTAACTCATCGTCTGTGTGAACGCAAATTAACGTAGCAATTAATGCGCCAACGCCGACACCTGTAATGATCCGTGGTAGAAGTTGTTGCCGATGTAATGCTCTTACTACGCCTAAATGACATAAGCCGAATAAAACGCCACCTTGAAGTACTAAGGTGGAAAGACCGTATGATTGGCGTGCGTCGTGGACAAGGTCTAATTTGGCTTGTATACTTAATGTGGATAGTGGATGGTCGAGAAGAAAATGCAGACTTTCAATGACTTCGTAATTGTATTTCTCAATCAAAAATTTTGTTCTGCTCGTTAGCTTCGTCTTATATAATGGTGAATAGCATCATACCCTGTATATGTGAATAGCTTTTTATTTGCAATATTTCCCAAGTTTCGAACAAGACCTGATTGTCAGCAATCGACCATCAATACGAACAGTAAACATACCGGATCTTATTGCATTAGTCAAAGAAATGACATCGCCCATTTCTTTCATTTCCATTATCATATCCAATCGCTCTGAAATAAGCCGATAGTCGTACATTTTAGATTTTGGATTTGCCCGCCAAATATCAATGCCCAACACGTTATCAAGTTCAAATGCAAGATCCTGAATAAAATTAGCAAAACCTCTTCTTTCAAGATCGATAAAATCTAATACCATCCACTCTTTGTACGTATCGCATTCGCGCATTTCCCGAAAGATCCTGGCCTCAGGTCTTATTCCAAACAAGAAATTCCATATTCGCTACTGACATCAGTTATAATTCTAAATTCCAATCAAGCTTCTTTCGTACATTGTACCAAAATATAGCAACTTCCAAAAGTGTAGAGATCAGTGATATTAAAAAATCGGCCAAGTAAGTCTAATCAAACATGATCAGTTAATGCTCTTGTATCAGTCAATACGTATTATTGATACGTACATACACACCGGCCATCTCGACTAGAGGCCGCTATAACTAATTATTAAACAATCAATATTATTTTAACAATTCTCAAGTCACTCTAATATATATATGCGTAATCCGCCTCATGTTCTGAAGCACAGCTAAAATACAAAGCTGCAACCGTTGACTCGGTTGACTTTCACATGCCGCCGCTTCTGTAAGGCATTAGGGTAATTCAGCTTTAGGGTTATGTAAAAAGCTTCATATTGACTAAAAGTATTGCACGTGATCGTTCAATAGATCTATCCGATTGCTGTATTGAAGAGATATACGACAAATAAAGTAATGAATGAGCGGTGGACCAGTCAATTGCGCGGGAGGCGCTATATGGCGGAAGTTGAGCATGTGGACTGGATAGCAGGACGGCCGGCGGTGAACCTGATGAACAAAGGACAGCATTATTGTGATTTTGCCCAAACACTTCTTGATAGTGGAAACTACGAAAGCGCGTATGCTGCTGCTTCAAAGGTAATGAGCAGTAATTGTTCTTAATATAAATATCTTGAGATAAAATAGTACTGACCGTGTAGGCTCTGGACATGTTGATCTTGACTCGAACGCGAAATGAAAAGGAGATAGTGCTGGCCTGTTTATACATTCGATTCGAAGCAGCAAAGAAACTTGGAGCAATACAGTTTGCTATACAGAACGCAATTCACATAATATTAAATGATGCGCTTGAGTCAAAGGTAGTCTAATTTGAGATGCTAGCTGATAGTGTGTACAGAGCTGAAGTAGTCATATAGGCCTATTTACTATTGGGAAATCTATTCCAATCGCTAGATGATTATGGAAGTGCTTTCTATACTTATGTCCGTGCACTACGACATGTAGTACGAGAAGATCCGTATTATTACTCTCTGGTTCTTCGGAAAGAGATCTGTAAAGAATGGTTCAAAGTTAAAGGGATACAATCGTTAGATTCTCAAATGAGAAATCTCAAATTCACTGATCCAGCCAGATTACTACCTCAGGAAATCTTGCTGAAAATTATGGGATACTTGTCATACCCGCAACGACTGGAAATGCTGACTGTTAGTAAAGCTTGGTACACCGCTATTAATAAGTACACGGAAGATGATATCGTTGATCTAGATTTACAAGATTTCGAATGGCCATTGACTCTTTTAGAACTGCAGAAAATACTGAAAAAATCTCACAAAAGTATCAGATCAATCAGTTTGGGTAACATCGCTTCAAAAGACAATGAAATGTGTGCGCAACTGGTGATATATGGGGCATACAAAATAGAAGACAGGGTTATAAAATGCGACACCAAACTGGACAACCTTACGGCACTTAGATTCAACACTGTGACAAATTTATTTAGCAAACTTGTTCTTTATAGAATGCTTTTTCCCCAGTCTGTCTTTACAAATCTTGAAGAGCTAAGAGTTCGAATTGAAAATACATACACAGTTTTAAACTTTTTTGCCTTTGGAGAATTTCCGAAATTGCGTGTTTTGGAATGCTATACCGGTCAAGATATAATTAATTCAGCTGAAGATTTCAATTTTTTTGGAGATTTTGAAGAGGAAGAGTATTCTGAATTTGATCCTCAGCCACAGCTAAAAGTTCTCAAGCTCGGCACTCCCCAAAATATTCTAGAAGGGAAGTCAAAGAACCTATTTCCATACATGCAACGACAGCAAAGTATAGCAATTTCACCGCGAAGTTTACAAAAGCTGCTACAACTTGTTCCCGGCTTAGAAGAATTTCATTGCATCAATGTGAATTCAAGAAGAGTCACTGATACCATGATGAACCAAAGAGGTGCGGGACTTCGATTAAATTTTCGACAAATGACGCCAAAGCTTCAAGTTATTGACCTTTCATTTTCAAAACTTCGTGCGATGCCTTTATTACCTGCATCTTGTAAAGTCATAAAAATGGACTTTTGTGAAAGAATGGGTTTAAGAAGTTGCGCAACGTTTAGAGGTGTACGTTG